>JANDJZ010000211.1:0-70508 GCA_027943245.1 Acanthamoeba sp. SK_2022b
GAGGCGGCGGGGGCGGCGGACCACCTCGCAGCAGATTCTGCTGGAACTGCATTACCTCCACGAGTGTCTTGGGGTCCGATTCGATTTCCTTTTGGCTCAGACCAGAGGTGCCCAGCATGATCTTCCACTCCTCTGGCAAACCCTGCAGGTGATTGAGCGTGGAAAATGAGACCTCAGCGCAGGCTCGAATGGTGGCTGGGTTGAAGGGTTTGCCAGCGCACCTCGAAGGTTCCAGTCTGCGAATCGAAGCCGATGTGCATCTCTCGTTTGAAGTTGGTTGGCCCTGAGATGGGGGTGACATCTTCCTCCTCTTCCTTTACGCCAAAGAAGCCTCCCACCTGGCCCCAGAAGCCCTTCTTCTTTTTGTTCTTGGCATCTGATTTCTTCTTGTCTTTTTCGCCAGTCTTGATGCCATTCGTGGGCGATGAGGTAGGGGGGACTATCATTGAGCCGCCGGTCTTTGGAGGCGGTCCTCCAGGCTGAAGACCCATCTGGCGATAGAGCTCGTCCGTCTTTAGGTCTCCAGCAAGAATGCTTGCCAGTCCGCTCTTCACATCATTATTCTCCATTTTGTCTATTCAATTCGCCCAGAGGGGAAATGAACGATTAGCGTCGCCAGTTCCACTTAGGGTTTGTAGTCCTTGTTGAGGGCACTCCGAAACGGAAGGCGAAGAGGGGTGAAGTGAAATGGCCTTCGAATTTTTGCTGATCCGGCGGTATCCACCGTCGCCACACACGAGACAGTCGCACCTGTCCCACTCAGCCTCTTGTCGACAATTCTGGGTGATCACGCCCGGATATATCCCCACCCCAACGCAAGATTTTCGGCCTTTTGATTTTTAATTAAAAATTTACTTTAATCTTCACAAATGTTTTTTTAAAAATCCAGTGCGCACATGGAGCCGCCGGGGCAGCCCACAAAAAAGAGGAAGATATCTGCTGCAGATGACGGCAGCATCAGTGAATCGGCGGAGCGCGCCCGAGTGCTCCTCCACGCTCTGTTAGTTGTGCCGCAAGGGGAGCTGGACGATACCCACTTTGAGAAGCTGCAGTCGCGTCTTATCTCTTACTGCCAGCGTTCGCCTCAGCTATTGGAGGCCTTCCTGCAAGTCGGCGCCATGGACACCATCAAGGTACTTTCATTTATTTTTTTAATCAATATTTCTCACTGTCTGCTGCTCCTGTTCTGGCCAGAAAGGCGTAAAGGAAGACGACTTCAGGATCGTGTCGGTGTGCTGGCGGCTGCTGGGCAAGGTGTGCCGAGGCAGCGGGCCCACGCTCGGACGCCTTTTGTCTGCTCATGTTTCCCTGTTCGAAGAGCTGCTGACCCAGGCACAGTCGGCCCGCGAGCCGTTGGTTCGCGATTCGGCTCTGAACTGTCTCTTCGACCTGACCCACGACTCTGAGGGATTGCAATGGTATGTGAAACGTGGCTTCTCTCACCCTCCCTGAGTTGTGGGGCTCCGCCTTCATTGATCATTGGGGCGCAGGTTGGGCACGCACAGGGAGCGCGTAGTGGAGGTGTTGCTGATGGACTATCGCAGCGAGAGTCACTTTGTTGCTGATTCGGCTGTAGCCCTCCTCTCGGCCCTGGTGAGCAATGAAGGTGAGTCGGCGCGCCCCTCTCGCGTGGCGCTATTCTTCAAACTGGCGCTCACTCACCGCCGCGCCGCTGCCTCTCTTTATCACGATCGTGCAGGAGACTCATTCAGCTTTCCCGCTTCGTTGGACCTGCCCGCGCTTCTGTCCGACTTCCTTGAGAATCCCACGGAGGACTCGGACATCAAGAAGCGGACGCTCGACTTGATCGATCTGCTCATGCAGCACGGCAAGGGTCATGCGCTGCTTCAGGTAGAACCACCGCGCTGTCGCCCCACCGTGAATTGTGTGTGGTTCGATGACACCTTCTCTGCTTGGCCTCGGCGCAGCGGCACAAGCTCATGAGGAAGACCCTGCCGCTGCTGTTCTCGCCCGACCGCCTGACGCGGTCTAACTTCTTGGAGCTCCTGGAGGACGTCCTCAAAAAGGGGCAGCAGATGCTGCTCGCCGAGGCAGGGGCGGAGGACCCCGACGAAGGTATTACCCCCTTTGTCCAGCCGCCCGGCCGTATGGTCGTCTCTCGGGCTCACATCTCGTTTGTTTTGCGGTGGGCGATCGTCGCAGCGGCAGTGCAAGCCCTTCATGACTCCTTCTGGCAGCTCTTCTCCGCGCCCCAAGGCGACGACAAAGCCGAGCGACGAGTCCAACTCAGGTACGCAAGGCCTTCTCCGCAAGAGCTCACGTTCCCGCGCTTAACAGCCAACACTGCCCCTCGGCAAGGCATCGCACCAACGTGCAAACAGCGCTCGAGCTAGGCGCGGTGCTGGCGTGGTGGCCGTCCACGTCCGGCCGCGAGCTCGTCTCTTCCCTCTTCCGGGTCGTGGCCGGGCTCAGCAAGGGCAAAACCAACCCACAACACCAGCAACGCGAACTGGCCGGTTTCGTCGCAAGCTTCCATTCAGTGTTCGTGCTCAAGGCGCTGCACATGTCGTCAGCGATGGTGTCGCTCTACGAACGTTATGCAGACGTTCTGCTGGTGAGCTCCAATCCTCCCCCCCCCCTTCGGAGTGGGGTAAGCTTCTCCTGATCCGAATTCGTTGCCTCTCCTGCTCCGCGGGTCAGGAAACCGAGTGGATAACGTGGCTCCTGCACCTCCTTGAGATGCACGGTAAGGACGAGGAAGGATTCGCGCACGGCGAAGACCCTCGCGTAATCAAGGCCGCGCTGGAAATCCTGCATCGGTACGGCCAACTACGAACAATCATGCGTTGCTCCACGCTTAACTCATGAATACCAACGTGGTCTCTCTCTCTCTCTCTCTCTTCCTCTCTCTCTCTCTCTCTCTCTGTGTGTGTGTGTGTGTGTGTGTGTGTGTGTGTGTGTGTGTGTGTGTGTGTGTGTGTGTTTGTGTGTGTGAGACCATAGGTTTCCGAGGGAGCAATGGCTGGAGCGTCTGAAGCGAACAGAGGGCTCGGCCCTCGTCTCCCCGGGCTTTCCCTCCATCCTGTCTCTCATACGCCAGACCACGGACCGAGCGGTGTTGATGACCGCACTCAAGCTGCTGCAAATGCTTCTCGCTGATGCCACCATCCAACACGCCCTGCTCAACGACGAGGTTCGCCCAACCCACCGGCGCCCATCGACCCACTCATTCAATCTCTCCCCCCCCACACACATGTGCAATCGCAGATCTTTGGCTCCGAGCTGAACACAGCTATACGCGCTCTCGCTGTCGATTGGAACTGGGAGCTGCGAGAGTCGGCAACAACCTTCATCGCCTGCTTCTTCACACCATGCGCGAGCGAGGCTGAGGCTCAGGTACGTCAATTGTTTCCCTCCCTCCCCGCATCACGACCTGGCGTGGTCCCGCAACTGCTGCTCACTCGTGCTTGCCCTTGGCTATTGATAGGCCCAGTCGCTATCGTATGCCACACGACACGGTCTGCACGGCGTGTTGCTGGAGAAGCTCCATGACGCGGAGAGCTACGTTCGTGCGGCCGCCCTGACCACGCTCTCCTCGGTGACCAGCACCGAAGAGGGCTGGAATGCCGTCGCCAAGTCGTCGCCGGGCTTTGTAAACCTCGTGACTGCAGCCTTGGCCGACACCGAAGCCTTTGTCAAGAGGTACTACATCACCCGCTCCACCTGGAAGAAGCCAGCCGTGTACTCACCGCGCGCGAGTGTGCTTCAGAGCGGCACTGGAGTTGCTCGAGTCTTGGCTTGGCCGACGCCACACGCTGCAAGTGCTTCGCGCGATGATGGACAAAGCCGAACACCGAGACGCGCTCAGGTACAACTAGCTCGCTCGCTCGTCCATTTGTTCGCAGCCTCAAGCAGCTGTCGCTGTTCCTCTTTTACAGGGATCGGACGGCCGACGCCGTGCAGGATTTTGATTGGGAGGTGAAGCTGCGCGGGGTGCGCGTGCTGTTCTCGCTCTTGCGCATGACCGAAGGCGCGCCTGCCCTCGTGCCACAGCAACCGTCGCCCGCTTTCGAGCTCTCGCCCACGCCCAAGAAGCTACGGCTGGGGAGCACCGCCGAAGAGGACGGTGCCGACGAGGGCGACGACGAGTTCCAGCGGACGACGGCGCTCGCTCTGTTTCTGGGGCTCAACGGCGATCGTCTGCTGATGGCCGCCCTAAAGGACTACGAGCGACTGGTGAGACTCGAGACCGCCAACCTTCTCTCGTCAGCCCGCAACGCCTGCGTGAAGGAGGTCAGAAGGACCGGAGCGAAGAGCGGCGAGGAGGAAGGCGAAGATGGAGGCGTGGCGCCGGTGCAGGAAGAGGAGGAAAGGATGACCCTCTTCTGGCAGCACGTGAACGACGCCGATCTCGACGCGATCGTACGAGAGGCCGGGCCTCGTCGGGACGAGGATGAGGACGATTTCCTGACTCGGCATATCAACGCGCCCGCGCTCGACCCTGGCGTCGAGCAACCCTTCCTCGATTGTCCCTTTTGACCTGGGAGTTAAAAAAAGAAGCCACTTGCGGCGCAATCAAATGCACCAGTGCATGGGAAGCAGTACTAACCCAGATTCCCACGGAAGACTCTTGCCTGCAATGTGGCCTACCTCTTCATGATCACCACGCTCCTCTGTGATGATCTCAGCTTCGAACTTGCGACGAGCACAGTCGTAGGAACCTGGGGTCGCCTTGCAGGTGGCACCCATCTGCCAGATCCTCGTGACGAACGACCTGTGCATAGTGGGAAAGTGAACTTGGTCGGATTGACATCTTAGCTTTTTGCCCAACTACAACGCGATCACAAGAAGGCTTACCCGACCTCTTGAATGCTGCAGCACAGGTATCTTCTTTCAGGTATGTGATAGCAGGGTTTAAGCGCGACAAAAAGATGGTGGGGGGAGGTGGAACTCGAACTCGGAACCTTGGGTGGTTTCACGTTGAAGGGAGGGTATCAACCATATACGCCACGCACCTCCCACCCAAAGTAAAAGGGCTCGCCCTTGGATCACACCAGGAATAGGAGCACTTGGCTGCGTGCCTCAGCTGCATTTTGCACTATCGAACCTTTTTCCGCTTTCGAGAGCAACGTGGTTTTTGTCGAGTATTGATTCAACCGAAATCTGATTTTGCTCTCAACGTTTCTCGAAACGTTTGGAGAAAAATAAGTTTTGTCGACCGCACATGATGGAGCGGAGTGGACGGAAGGCCGCAGCCGCGGAAGAAGGCGGGGGACGGTCCCGTCATGGCGGGAAGGGGCGTGGCGGCGCCGGCAGTGCTAGAGGGCGCGTCAAGTAATTCTAATCGTACTGAAATTAGATGGATTAGTGTTTACTCAGTTTTAATTTCCAGACACCAGAAGCCAGCACGAGCAGTGCGAGGACATGCAGAGTATGCTCGTGGCGTTGAGCAAGATGAGGAAGGGAAGGTGGTGCACTTTCCCATCCACTTAGCCATGTGGGTACGCTTTTCTGCGCCTTTTTTGTATTTGTTGTTGTCTATTCTCAATTATTTCGTTGTCCGTGCCCAATGCAGGACTTTGGGCAGTGCGACGGCAAGAGGTGCACCGGCCGCAAGCTGTGCAGGATGGGCTACATGAAAGACATGCGCGTGGGACAGAGCTTTCGCGGCGTTGTTCTCAGGTTCCATGCGAACAACCTTCCGTAGTTCATACTGACTCGTGTGTTACTTGTCGTCGTCTCTCTTGTGCACAGTCCGATGGGAGAGAGATCCGTATCCGCTGAAGACAGAGAACATGTCATCACGTCCGGCATCTCCGTAATCGACTGTTCGTGGGCGCTGATCGATTCCATTCCGTTCAGCAAGCTGCGCGGTGGCTTCCATCGACTGCGTACGCGCATCGTCTTCCTCGGTTATGGGAGCGGTACTAATGGTCTCCTTGACTCTCTTCAGTTCCATTTCTCGTCGCGGCCAATCCTGTCAACTATGGACGCCCGCTCAAGCTGTCGTGCGCCGAAGCTGCTGCGGCCACGCTCTACATCACCGGCTTCAAGGAGGAGGCTGAACTGGTTATGAGCAAGTTCAAGTGGGGCCACGCCTTCTTCGACGTCAACAGGTAGGTCTCACCCGCGTGATGACAATTCGATGGCCTCCAGTTGACCCGACTCGTCATTATCATCCCTTGTCGTAGGACGCTGCTGGACCGATACGCGGCGTGTGCCAACAGTGCGGAGGTGGTGAAGGTTCAGAACGAGTGGATCGAGGAGTGCGAGAGAGAGCAAGCGGACAAACACGCAGGTGAGTGCTCCTTCTTGACTGTGTCTGTCTGCTGGCCAACTAAAACGTCTGTTCCTGCCCGCAGCGGAAGACGATGACGACTTGTTGGTTGCCAATCCCAATCACGCCAACCGAGGCGTGCCCGCTGGTGGTGATGACGACTCCGACTCGGAAGATGACGACGACGAAGAGGAAAGCGAGAATGAGGAGGGGAGTGACAACCATAGCGAGGACGAAGATGATGAGGAAGAAGGGAGTGAAGAGGATAGCGATGACGAAGAGGACAGCGATGACGAAGAGCTTTCCAAGAAGATGAAGAAAACCACTATCAAGTCAGGCAACAGCAGTGCTCGCGGTCGTGGCGGGCGAGGAGGGCGAGGGCGAAGATAAGCTCTCCGATATCCAAAACCGTTCCCATAAGAAAACAAGATGATTTCCTTTATTTTCCAGACCATTTCCACGCCAGCGGAAAGGCGGCTGGCGGTTTTTCATTGGTGCCGTGCGTGGAAAGGCACGAATCGAGAGATCGAGAGCTGCATCGGTAAGCAATCGTGAACGAGAGGGTATCGAAGATAGACACAGAAAAAAATGAGCGAAGGAGGGAAGATCAACGTGTCCATCAAAAGCTCACAGGGCGAGAAGCTGGTGGTGGAGGTGGATCCGTCCGCCACTGTGCTAGAGTTCAAGCAGATCCTGCAAGAGAAGACCAACATCCCTCCAGAGCAGCAGAGACTTATCTTTGGTGGCCACGTGCTCAAGGACGCACGAACGGTGGAGAGCTACGGTAGGTCCCTCCAACATCTTCATACAGCACCATCTCTGGAAAATCGTGGCGTATTTATCGTAACTTTGCTTCTGTGCAGCCATCAAGGATGGCTTCACCGTCCATCTCGTTCGCGGGGCAAGCAATAACATCGCACAGCAATCTGCCCCGCAGCCTACGTCTGCAGCTCCCTCTGCTACAGCCGCAACGAATCCGTTCGCGGGCATGGGTGGCCTTGGCGGGCTGGGTGGGATGGGAGGACTCGGTGGCCTTGGCGGCGGAGGCGATCTGCAGCAGATGTACTCGCAGATGATGCAGAACCCTCAGATGGTTCAGCAGATGATGAACAACCCTATGGTGCAGCAGATGATGAATAATCCTGAGCTGCTGCGAACGATGATGATGAGCAACCCTCAGATTCGCCAGATCGTCGAGAGCAACCCTGAGGTGGGACACATCCTGAACGACCCCGACACTCTTCGCCAGATCATGCAGGCGCAGTCCAACCCCGAGATCATGCGCGAGCTGCAGAGGACCACCGATCGAGCGATGAGCAACATCGAAGCGCACCCCGAGGGCTTCAATGCTCTCCGCAGGCTTTACACCACCATACAGGAGCCTCTCTACGAAGCCACCCAGTCCCAGACCCAGCAGGCCGCCTCCACCAACCCCTTTGCCAGCCTTCTCGGCGGCGCTGCAACCACCGAGCAGGCGACCACGACGCCCAACGCCGCTCCTCTGCCTAACCCCTGGGCCGCAGGTACGAGCATTAGAACAATCACCGTTGTTGTTTGCCAACTTGTTCGTGTTCAGTTGGCTGGTGCTTCGCTCTCTTTTCAAACGCTCATGCATCTATTTAGCAGGCGGCTCTGCTCGCCCCGCCACGGGTGCTGCCCCCGCGTCGGGTGCTACTGGACAACAGTCGCAGAACCCCTTTGCCAGTGCGTTCTCCACCCAGCTGTGCGATAGCGCTCTTCCTTTGCCTAAACCCGCCATGTTGTAGGTCTGGCGGGAGGCATGGGCGGTCTCGGTGGAATGGGCGGTATGGGCGGCCTCGGTGGCCTGGGAGGTCTGGGTGGAATGGGCATGAGCCCCGAACAGATGGGCGCCATAATGCAGAACCCGATGGTTCAGCAGATGATGCAGCAGATGTTCTCCAACCCCGAGCTTGTTGACCAGGTAAGTAGACCTCGCCTTTACCATCGTCTCTGCTTAACCAGCAAACGCTTACCCCCCCCCTCTCTTCTTCCTCCGTATCAGATGTTGAACTCGAACCCCATGGTGCAGCAGATGCTCCAAACCAACCCCCAGATGCGTCAGATGCTTCAGAACCCAGAGTTCCTGCGGAGGTTCTCCGATCCTCAGACCATGCAGGCGGTCATGCAAATGCAGCAAGCCATGGCTCAGCTGCAGAACTCGTTTGGCGGAGGAGGGTATGACGCGTCCTCCTTTCTTGCTTCTTGCCAAGGGGCCTCACCGAGGGTGGCCCTCGTGTGTTGCAGCGCTACTGGAGGCATGGGCGGGCTGGGCGCGTTCGGCTTCCCTGCATCTACCGCGACTCCTGCGAGCTCCACCGCTCCTTCGTCCACGACCCCTGCGACCGGCTCTGATGCTGCCCCACCATCCTCCGCCACCGGGTATGCGCGTCCACTGCTTCCGGCGTTTCGTTGCCTTACACCTGCAGCTCACCGCGGGACCCGTACAACAGAGGCGCTGTCCCCGCGCCCGCGAGCGGTGACCAGGCTGCACTGAACCCCATGATGCAGATGCTGCAGCAAATGATGGGTGCCGGCGGAGGATTCCCGGGAGCGATGGCCCCACCTGCTACCAGTGCGCAACCCCACGCAACGCCACCAGAGACTCCCGCTAACTCGGGAGATGCTATCGTTTGTGTAGACCCACAGGAGGCTTACTGTGAACAGCTGCAGCAGCTGAGGGACATGGGGTTCATCAACACGGAGGCCAACATTGCGGCGCTGCAGGCCACCGGCGGCAACGTGAACGCTGCCGTAGAGCGTCTTCTTAACCAGCTGGGTTAAGCCATTTCTTGGTACCGAGGCTTCCCTTGCTCTGCTGACACCACACCTCCGGCCCCCGGCTCACCTCTATTGCGCGCACGCAGTGCAGTGGCGTGGTGTGGTGGAGGAGTGCAGTTTTCCTGATTAGCGTGCAGCCAACTTTCTAGAAGGGTGCTTCTTTAGAACAGTCATCTTTGTCTTATTCTTTTGTTGTACTTACAGCGTCATCCGCGAACGTCGTTGAACCCTTCTTAGCGCTCTTTCTGTCCGCTGTAGTTCCGGAAGGAAGGAGGACTCTCTTGACAAGCTCGAGTGGCGTAAGTGTACCACTGTGCTAGCACAGCCAAAAAAACGAGTACACCCTTCAACTCATACGCCTTCTCGGCCGATGGCCGCCAGAAGGAAAGGCACTCGTCGCCGCTCGCCAAGGAGAAGAAGAGGCTCTTTGCGTCGGGATGTGGCCGGCAGCGCCTGATGTGGTGTGATTGTATGCTCTGTCTTACGACCGAAGGCAATCTACGCAAGTCCCGATGAACACCACCAATGGCCGAGTGCTGGAGCACAACTTCATTCCCAATTCACAGACACCTTCATCGGCCTCACTAACGAGCTCAAAAGCTCATTCTCGTCCTTCGGGTACCTTGCGCGGTGGCGCTGCACTGCGCCTGCGCCGCGGAGGCTGCACTCGGCCTTTTGGCTGCACACAGGGAAGCGCGAACACGCTCTTTTCTTGAAACTGCTCTTTGTGTTCAGCTGGTCGTACTGCCGACACGTGCCCCGCCGCTGGCACGCCAAGCGCGCCAGATGGCCCTTAGGGTACCAAACTGTCGAGTTCCGCAAGGCAGGCGGTTCTAATTGGGCATTGGCTGAATTGGAGGCCCACGCGTTGGTCGGTGCAGTTGCTCTCTCTTGTGCACACACCAAGTGCCAAGACTTCGTTTGCCCTACTATTCGCACGCGCGTTCAAGAAATCTTCTGCGTGCTTCGGCTCATTCTCGGACGCCTTGAACGCGAGCTCGCAGGGCGATGAGATACGACTTGCTTTGTTTGCTGCCCCCTTGAACGAGAAGAGCGTCAACATCAGCTTCCCACTGACGTATTGGAGCAATTTTTTAGTTGCTTCCTTTCCTTCACGTTGTTGCACTCAACACGCACTGTAGCGCGGAAACATATGTTGAAGTGGTCAATCCGATGCGGCGTGGCTCAACATCGCCAGCAACGTCACCCTGGTCGGCAACATCACGATTTTTTCAGGTACATAGACGACCTATCGATATGCGTGACTTGCCTAGCCAGTCACTCACGGAAGTGCCCGCAGCTGCCTTGAATGTTCTCGAAGGGGGCCATGTCTCGCAGCGAGGCTTCCTCAACATCAAACTCGAGAGAGGCATTGGTGGGTTTCCTTCGCCCAGCACATGGTCAGGCAATGGCTGATCTCAGTCACGGTGGCCCCAGGCGCTGAGATCCAGCCTGGCGGTAGCTTCCTGCAGCAGGGTGAGCTTTCAGTCGATGGCTCGCGAGTCAACACCCTCGGTAAGGGAAGCACCTCAACGTTACCTTACCTCTTTCTGATTGGAGCGGGGCAAATGAAGGTGAGTGGCAATGTCCGGAGGCCAATGGCAGCAACGGGGCAGCTTCAGGGCCGTTGGCAACGGACAGGGTTACTGCTTTCCAGAACAATTGGAATGCGTGACAGGTACGGATAGTGAGTATGGACAATGCAACACTAGTGCGGTGCTGATCCAGAACCACCGTACCCACTGGCGTGCTGTGTAATGGCGGGCTTTAGATCCACGATGGAACTGTGGAAGTCGCATCAGCCTACACTGCCATCAGCTTGGTTTACGTTGAGTGGGTTCAAAACGCGCCAGTCAAACTCGCCGTGGATGTATGGCTGACGGTAAAACGGGGTCAGACAACGCTGCAGGTACGCTCAGAGCTCCTGTGCTCCTGTGTTCTGCCGGAAACTCACCGTGCCCGTTTGCTGGACAGCTTTGTTGCTCGCAAGCGGCGTTTGGAAGAATATTCTGCCTCTACGCCTGCGTACCCTTGTGGCCCCTGGTGTGGTGTGTGAGGTGCGGTTGTGTTGGAGTAGGTTGGGTCAGTAGGTTGTTTATTCACAAAGAAGCGAAGACGCCTAAGCCGATGGAGCGATCGAACTCCTTGATCGGTTCAATCCACACGTTGTACATCTCCTCGCGCCCAAGCACGACCACATGTTGTGTTTTGAAGTGGTGCTGGGCCTTCGTATCGAGACGACGTGTCGTGATGAGACAGTGGCAGAAGGTTGCCCGGAGAGCATTTCCAGGCGGGATCTGACGTAGCACGTTGTCCACTTGCTCGTCGCCTTTCTTGAGCTTGCTCACAATAGTCTTGGCCTTGGCCTCGTTGATGGCGGATTGCCCTAACTTGACTTGAAAGCGCCACACGTGCACCCGCGCTTCGTCCGGTTGCGGGAGGAAGAGAATTGCATCTGCACACCCTCGACAAAACAGCACAAAGATTAGAGCCAAGCCAAGCCGAGCCAAGCCAAGCCAAGCCGAGCCAAGCCAAGCCAAGGTGGGTGGAGAGAGTGCGCACCTGCTCCCTGTGTGTCGGGGTACTCCTTCAGTAGCTCGTTCCACGGCAACGTTTTCTGCACACCCTTGAGCCTTTCGGTCGTTTCGGGCCGCTGCCTTGGCTTGCTCAGGACTGTTGGGTCTCCACAGACGACGACTTGCTGGGAGAGGTGCTTGAGGATGGTATTTCGATTCTCCCTACAGCACGGTATCATGCTGAGCTTGCGCCCGGCGTAGTACAGGTTGCCCTCGAACTTGGGAAGCACTTGCGAGTTGGCAGCAAGTGACCTGAGCACGAGAGACTCGGCATCGATGCCCAGCTGCCCGTACGGATAGCGCAGGCACACGCAGTCGTATGGCTCCAGGCTCACCTTGGCCAGTCGGGCCTGCCCCAACACCAAAGGACAATGGTTAAACGTGTCAACACAAACAAGACCGCCACATGATTGCTGGTACCCGACACAGGTCCTCCTGGATGCCGGCCTCGAACGTGACCCGCAGCCCTGCCTTGGTCGATTCCACAAAGAGGAGATTCGTGTCGCCCATCTCGTAGATCCGTGCTTCGGAGAGCCCAGTGTCGGACAGCTCTGCGAAATGGACCCAAGCCTCGGCCCAGAACGCATCCACCGCAGTCTCTCTCTCAGGGACTCCAGCGCCAGAAGCGCTGGCCATGCGGATGGTATCCTTCTTTTCCACAAGCTTCGTCATCACCGCCTTGAAGTCCGGGTTGGATGCCCACTGCTCGGAGAATTCACGCAGGATGCGCTCGACAAGGCTCGAGCGGGAATCTGCGCTGTCCTCCTCAGTCTCGAATAGCTCCTTGAGATAGCGGAACCTGCCTCCCGTGAGGGCGTAGAGCTGCATGAGCTGGCGGTCGTCGTCGAGTGCGGCCGCCACCTTCTGGAGATCGCGTTTGTTGAAGAACTGATGCTTCTCGTGGCCGTACTTGGCTGCCTGGCCAATGTGCTCGAGCATGCTCCGGAATTGTTCGCGTCCGCGGGCAGGCAGCATACGCAGGTCGGTGTATCGCCCCGAGTTCAGGCTCACGCCATAGTAGCTGGGGTACTTGACCCACACGCTGCTATCGATATGCCCGTAGCAGAGGTTGAACAGCGCCGCGCTGCTGCCAGAAAGGATGGGCGACACGTGACCACTGGTGGCCTGGCCGATCGAATGGAACTGTGCCACGATGTTGGCCCGGTCTCGGGCCGAATAGACCTTGTTGAACTCATCAGCAATGATGAGGAACCGCCGCTGCTCTGACACTCTCAGCACGGAATTCGAGGCCGCCTGCCAATCGTCGTCAGGCGGGAAGAGGGGCAACTCGCCAAGGGCCGCGCTGCCCCGGGAGCAGAGGTCGGCGTAGTAGAGCATCCGCGCCGGTGAGACGGGGAGTGACGCTGCATGCAACACGTCCGCGTAGGAGATGTAGATGACGGTCAGTCTCGGGCACAGGAGGGCCGCGACGATGGCGAGAGCCTGAAGGAAGGCCGACTTCCCGGTCCCCTTCGGACCCAGCAGTATTCGCCCAGAGCCGCCGTTGCCGTTGGCCGAGCCCAGGTGGCGCTGCTTGATGAACTGGGCCAGGTTCGCCAGCGCCTCGCGACGGCATTCGAGATCGAGCATGGGCAAGCTGAATGGCCCGCTGGGGAACTCTACATCAGCAAGAGTCGTGAAGAGCTCCTTGAAGGCATAAGCCGGGCCGTCTGGTCCTTCAAGCTTGAGGCCTTGCAGGAAATCCTTGGCCTTAGATGGCAGCGTATCGATGAGCTGCGGTGTGATCACGAAGTGATGATTCTTGCCAAGAGAGAAGACGGTATCAGTGTTGACGAGAGCATCCGCCCAGAACTCGTAGTCCTTTGCGTGCTGCTGCAGCCTCCTGAGGACCGACTGGCGAGCGGACAGAGCAGCCAGGACCACAGAAGGGAGTTGTCAGTGAGTGTGCATTTTGAGAGCAGGGACGGCCATCTATGCATACCTGCGTGTAGAGATTGGAGCCCGCGAGCTCCTTCAGTTCACAGGCGCTGCAGCTCATGAGGTGCCGGAAAGTGATGCCATGCAGGTTTTCATCGTGGACGTCGTGAGCCCTGCAGGACTTGGCAATGCTGTAGTTAAGCCATCCTTCCTCCGCACGCTTGGTCGCGACCTCCTTCAGCAGCATCTACACAGCCCAAACAGATGCCACTTTGAGATGTGAGAAGTAGAGAAGGGAGTTAATTGGGTGTGGGGAGCAGGCATACCAAAGTGTTTTTGCCTTCTGTGACAAAGAGGCCGTGATTCATGGTGCACTTGAAGTACCGCACGCCTTTAACTGCGCCATCGTGGTTGCCCTCTGTGAGTGGTTGCGAATGGAATACATGAGCGCTTCTGGATGTGAGATTTGTGGTGGGGGATTTCTCCAAATGAAGTGGAGGTACCTGGTAGATCCAGCTCAATGCCCACCCAGTTGCCCTTCGATGAGAATTTGACTGCGCCCATGAAGCGTACAGTACCTCTTCCCCTGTTGGGAACCTCCACGCGCGACCCCACCTTCAAGGTCGTAATCTTGGACGCTGGGGCCGGACCTGCGGCTGTCGTGGCGATCATTTTTGATGGATTCGTTCACCATCTGTTTAACGACGACAATCCCGTTCCCGCCAAAAATGCCGGAACAATGCAAAAGGAAAATAGGTTGTCAAATGAAGAACAGGAGCAACAGGAGAGCACGGCCGACAAGACGACGACAGCGCATTCGGGGGAAGCACGTGTTCAGATGCGGGATCGTGTTGTAGCGCTTCGTCGACTTCCGCTGTGGCTGATGTGGTGACCGCGTCATCATCATCTGAAGATTCTGCCGCAGCTCCGACCGCCACACAGAAAAGCGGCGGTTCGTGGGCCGCAAGGGCCGTAAACCGGTTGGCGCTGCCCCACGGACGAGCCATGGTGGGCCACAAAAAAAAAAAAAAAAAAAAAAAAAACCGCACAGCGCACGGTGAGGAGGGCGAAGGCGCGCTACTGAAGCCCATCGAAGAGGCCAAGGTCGAGCTGGCCTTTGCCGCCATCGCCGAAGTGGCTGCTGACGGGACTCGTCTGCAGAGCGGCCAACTGCGCTACGGTGCGCACCTGTGCCCATCCACAAGCGCGCGCGCACACACACAAAGAGACTCACCGAATGTTCTGGGGTCACGCTCGAGTCCAACGGTCTCAATGCGTCGCAGGGATTTGTGTTCAAGTCGCCGGTGAGCTTCGAGGTCGAGGATCTACTCCGGCCGGCCGCGACGGTGGAGATGCAGGTCTTCCTGTTCGATGAGACCACCGAGGTGTCTATCGGCGGCCTGGCGTCATTCGCCGTGCTGCCCCTCTGAGGATCGCATGGCCTACGATCCAGGTGCGTCACGCTCCATTGCAAGAAGAGCAAGCCTCCGTGCTGAGCGCGCCTGCCGTCCGAGCTTTGCTGGCCGGAGAGGGTCAGGGTCGTAACGCCCGCGTCGTCGAGCCTGGTGCTGTCGTTCGCCTAACTCGACCGCCGATCTGCCATCGCCCGCCAGCCCCTGCACGAGCACGCCGTCGAGCTCGACCACGGACACTGCAGCGGCGCCTGCAGAACCTGCAGAAGAGACTCAGCGCTGCGCGCAGAGACGACGATCTGTGACAGCACCGCGCAGCCGCTTCGGCGCTTGTATTCCAACATTCACATTCAGGCCTGGTGCCCATAACACGTGTGTCATCGCGAGCACAGTCGGTGATTGGAGAGCGTGGATGGCAAAGGCCAGCGCGCTCAGAGGCGCGCGGCGGAAGCGGTGGTGAGCAGGAAGGAGGCGCCGATGACGGGGTGTGGAAGGGGCGACGGGCAGTCCGCCGGCTGGTCTCTTTGGGTGAGCATCAGCGCGCTCGGGTTTCGCTTCCACGGACGTGCCTGCTGCAGCTCCACGTGCATCACGCCTTCCTCCGCAGCCTCCTCTTCGAGGAAGTGAACAAAAATCTTCATCGGCGACTCCTTCCAGGAGAATGCCACCACTTCGGGACTGGCGTTGAATGAGGTTATGAAGACGAAAGATACGCGAGGGAGGGGGACAGACCTGATCTGGTTGGGGCTTCCTTTGATGGTATGCTGCCATAGGCGCATGGCTGCGGCTCTGTGTTGCTTGTAAACGGCGAGGTGAAGGCCCATCACGGACACGGAGGGTTGTTGGTCTTCGAAGCTGGGCAGCTTGAAGTGAGAGCCCATCGAGTTGAGGAAGCCCGGGTCCTCGACCAACTCGACCAGCCAGGGTGGTCGCAGCTCCGGGCGATGCTCGGCCAGCTGGACCACGATACCCACCCCATCCTTCGCAGCAGAGATTGTGAGCACAAGCGGCGTTAACACACGTGACGAGCATAGGAACCTGCTTGGGATGAATGAAGGCTTCTTTCCACGAGGGCGACTGCTTGTTGATGCCCACCACTTTCCACCCCTTGGCCTCAGCGTCGGCGATGGCCTCATCCAAGCTCGGCACCTGAGCCAACCAGGTTAGCGAGTGCAATCTGGAGCGACGCAAGGGTTGTGGCCCACCTTGAAGGTGACGTGATGCACTCGCGGCCCGCCAGAGATGAGGAACTGGTGCATGAAATTCTTGCTCTTGCCGCTCTCGTCGAGGAACGGTGGCGGGTCGAGGGCCTACAAGTTGTGAGGAACGCCTTCAACGCTCACACAAACCAGGAAGTGGGCCAATAGTACCTCGAGCACGCCTCCGTTTGCAAACTCCCACTGTGCACTGGCAAACACAGGGTTTGGCGTGCCGCCCAAAGGCTTGCCTGGATGAAGGTGAAGACAGCGGGAAGATGGAAGTTCCCGGTGAGATTATGCATCGATTAAAAAAATAATCAGGAAATAAGACCTCCAAGTTCATCCTCGAAGAAGGGGACAGCATCGGCGATGCTCCACACCCCGACCGCGATGTGGTCGAACTTGTAAGTCGTGGCCATTTGCCCGGAGAAAGCTTGCTTTGCTGTGTGCGT
Source organism: Acanthamoeba sp. SK_2022b (assembly GCA_027943245.1). Lineage (NCBI taxonomy): Eukaryota > Discosea > Longamoebia > Acanthamoebidae > Acanthamoeba > Acanthamoeba sp. SK_2022b. The sequence continues at coordinate 16,555 of JANDJZ010000211.1, forward strand.
GGAGGCCATTCAGGACCCAATGTCCGCAGAAATTGAGTGCGAGTCGCCGCCAACAGAACACAACACTACACCATGGCGGCTGAGTGGACGCTACTGAGCGGGGAGGAACTCTTCTACTGCTACGAAGAGTACGAGACCCAGGATCACGATGATCTGGAGGGTGATGAGGAATCAGACGAGGAAGAGGAAGAAGACCTGGAAGAGGATGAATACTACACCGTTCCTGAGGAAGTGGTGCTCGCGAGGGCGCGCAACAAGAAGGTGGTGGATGTCTTACTGGAACTGGCACACAGGCCTCTCTACGAACGCCTCTACTGCCGCCGCTACATCTGCAACGTCCGCCAGGCCATGCTCAACCATTCTGAGGCCTTTCTTGCAGACGTCCTCTGTAGCGCAAGGGTGCAGGTCGCCAATGCCCTCGCTCTCACGGAGTACCTGGTGGGGTGCGACCCTGAAGAGCACGACGAGAGCCTGCTGTTCTGCAAGCCCTCGAAGTGCGCAGAGCTCAGGGAGCTCGTCCTCTCCTTCTTATCGGCCGTCCTGGCCACCGTCGACCAACCGACCCTCTAGAGCTCCTCCAAAACGCTTTCTACTTTCAAGTCGAACAACTCTCAAGCTCTACGCAAAGTCTTTGTAGTTGATAACACAGCAAGGCCCTCCCTTTCCTCCTTCTACTGCGTGTTGGCAGAGGCTTCCTCGGGCGTGCCGCGTCGCCGTCGGACAGCCTGGGCGAGGGACTGGAGCACGGGCACGGTCTGCTGCCAGCTGAGGCAGGCGTCGGTGATGCTCTTCCCGTACTGAAGGTAGCGGGGGCCCTCCTTGGGCAGGTCTTGTCGCCCTTCTACGAGGAAGCTCTCGATCATCACGCCCGTGATGGCCTCGTTGCCCGCCGCGATCTGGTCGGCCTGTACGTGATGCCAACGCCATCCTCGTCGTCAGCTACTTGAACATGAGGACAAAGAAGAGGGCGAGATAGGACGTACGATGGACTGGGCTACGATGGGCTGGTTGAGGTGGTTCTTGCGGCTGTTGTCGTGCGAGCAGTCGATCATGATGCTGGTGGGCAGCTGCGCCTTCTCGAGCTGCTCCGTCACCTGCTTCACGTGAGTCTCGTCGTAGTTGGGTCCCTGTTCACGCACGGGTGGTCAGCCTGCCCTTGCATAAATAACATCGGTATCGCAAATCGAAAGTGTAAATCCACAAAATAAAATAAAATAATCAAATACAGCAAATAATAATTATAAAAGAGAAAATAAAGGCAATGTAGAAGGTCGTACATGCTTGCCTCCGCGAAGGATGACGTGGCATGAGGGGTTGCCGAGGGTCCGCACGATGGCCGTGAGGCCCTGCTTGCTCACCGAGAGGAACTGGTGGGGCTTGCTGGCGGCCTTGATCGCATCCAACGCCACCTGAATGCCTCCGTCCGTTCCTGCGCGGTAGCCCAAGGTCAGCCCCACACGTCGAGAAGGAAAGCGTGGAGAGGGGGGGGGCACCGTTTTTGAAGCCGACGGGGACGGAGAGGCCAGAGGCGAGCTCGCGGTGGACCTGGCTCTCGGTCGTGCGCGCGCCGATGGCGCCCCACGACACGAGATCGGCGATGAACTGCGGCGAGATGGTGTCGAGGAACTCGACCGCGGCCGGCACGCCCATCTCGTTCTGTGGAAGCCAACAACAATGGTGAGCCCCGAGAGAGAGATGAAGAAGTCAAAGTTGGCCATACGAACCAGCTGGCAGAGAAGGCCACGAGCGGTCTTGAGGCCCTTGTTGATCTGGTAGCTGCATGCCGAGCGGAGTTGAGCAACCACGAAGCACGCAATGGGCAGAAGAAAGAGAAGGAGGAAAAGGGCAAACTGCAGCCACGCACGTTTCGTCGAGGTTGGGATCGTTGATGAGTCCTTTCCAGCCCACCGTGGTCCGTGGCTTCTCGAAGTAGACGCGCATGACGATGCACAGGTCCTCCTTCAGCTCCTCCTTGACCTCCTTCAGCCTCGTTGCTACACGCACCACCCACCCCCACGTCAGGCCCATCTTCTCTCTCCTACGCGGATGCCAGTTCACAGAGATCTAGTAGATGCCTGCAGGCTCGAGTGGAGAGTGAGCCGTACCGTATTCGAGGGCGGCCTGCGGGTCGTGAATGGAGCACGGACCGACGATGACGAGCAGCCTGTCGTCCTGCTTGCGCACGATGGCCTCGGCCTCTCGCCGGGCCTCTAGCACGGTTGTGGTCGAGGCCGGCGTGAGGGGCAACTCCTCGACGAGGATCTGTGGCGGTATGAGCGGCTTCAGCTCTGCCCACACGGCCGGCCCGGCAACGCGACACACGGAGTTGCCACGTCAGCATCGCCCACTACGCGCAAGGGGGCAGAAGAAGAAAGAAGAGGGTTACCGGCAATGCGGACGTCGTCGACGCCGTTCTTGGTGGCCTTGAAGAAGTCTGTGGAGCTCACGCGCGGCATCGTCGACATCTTGTTTTGTGTGGTGTGGAAAGCGGTAATACTTGCTTCAAGTGTTGTTGTTGGGCAGCGGCGGGGAACAAGGACAAAGCACCGGCCTTGTGTGAAAGGTCGAGCCCAAAGAATGAGTCAAGGTTAGTGACAACATCAACTCCGACGGAGATAGGAAAATCTGGCAGAAATGCCAGCAGCTTGCAGATCGCCCATTGGTGCACATCAACAAGCGACCGCATTTATTGGCCGTTAGGACCAGCCAACATCTGGAGACCCACACCAACCCACCTATCTCTTCTTTTATACATGTGCTGTGCGGGTGGTGAGAATTGGTAAGGAGGTGTGACCTCCTTCTCTATGATTCATTTTCTCTGCTGCATGTTCTCCAGAAGGAATTTTCGCTCCTGCGGGTGCGGAGCAGCTCGGCCCGCCACTGGACCGCCAGGCGGCATCCCCTGCGGCATACCTGGGACACCAGCTGCAACCACACACCACACAACACCGGCCACAGAATGGGTGATACAAATCACACATAGGATCAGCAACAGGTCATGGTGGCAGGCACATCTCTCACAAGGAAGGTTGGTCACCAGGATTCTGCATGGGTTGCATGGCCATGCCCATGGGCTGCGCGCCCATAGGATTGGACATCATGCCCGTGGGCGACATGGGGGGCATCGGCGACATCGGCATCCCTGTGCAGCACATTTCACGGTCAGCCACACAGGACACGTCTTCCGACCGCTCCACAACATAAACCAAAAAATATAATAATAAAAGATAATGGATTAAAAATAAGGAGAACTGCCTGTGGGCTGCATGCCCATCGGCATGCCCATGGGCTGTTGGGCGGCCATGGAGGTGGGAGTCATGGGGCCCATGGTGGGCGTCGAAGGGGCCGTTCCCAGCGAGGGCGAGCTCGGCGGACCCATCGTCGACGGGGAAGGCACTCCCGAAGGTGACATCATTCCCACTGCACGCACGTAAGTAAGCCCTGCGTACTCGAGGGCGAGTAGGAAGAGGAGGAGGAGAGGTACCGGCTTGGCCCTGGGGCATGGGCCCGCCAGATGTGGGCATGGCACGACCACGCACGGGCTGGCCACGCATGGGCGCCGCGCCGCCCGAACCTCGTCGATAGGTCGCCATCATCGGGTTCATCGCTGAAGGCGAAGGCCGTCAGCACAAAAAGACACACAAGCCAACACTACATGAGCGTCCGATCGGAGAGGAGGGACAGGGGCGCGTACCCCCGGGTGGGGCACCAGAGGGCATGCCTGCTTGGGAGTACATGCCCATGCCGGGTCCCATGGACGGCGGTATGCTGCCCATGAGCGGTCCTCCGCTCATGCCGCCACCGCCCACCATGCCCCCCATGACTGTCGCGCGCGACACACAGCGTTTGTTTGGCTCGTCCAACACACACTCGCCCACCCCCCACTCACTCCCCGGCTGCGTCTCTGCGCGCGTCGCGTACCTGGTCCCATGGGGCCTCCGGCGACCTGCCCCATCGAGGGCGGCACCTGGCTGCCGGGCACCATTTGCGAGGCCTGCGGCGACACCTACGCCCCAGCACGCGAGACGATTGAGGCGGGTGAGTGGACGAGGGAGGCAATGCTCAGGGAACAGGGCGTGCTTCTCACGCACCGATTGACTCCCGCCCGGCGTGAGCGGCCCCGACATCGGCGTTCCCTGAGGTTGGCCTACACGTGCGCACGGAGTGAGTCCAGGTCACGCCTCCCAACTCGCCCCCGCCTGTGGACAATTTGCAATTTGCCGAGAGAGAGAGAGAGAGAGTACCAGAATGGGGAATGGATTGAGGGCTCATGGGGAGGCCGCTCATCTGGCCCGGCGTGAGGGGCCCGTTGGTTTGTCCGGCCATCCCGCCGGGAGGCATGCCGGTGGTGGCCTGCCCGGAGCCCGTCGCCATCTGCGGGTACGCGCCTGCACCGCCCGTACATTGATTTAGTTAGAGACAGCGGCAGCGAAGCAAACAAACTGCGCGACTCACCCGGCATGAAGCTACGCTGCTCATAGGAAGGCTGCTGTTGCTGTTGCTGCTGTTGCATTTGCTGTTGCTGCATTTGTTGCTGCTGCTGTTGTTGCTGCTGTTGCTGCTGTCCAGCAGCCTGCTGGTAGTGGCCAAGACAAATGTTAGCTCCACCGAGACAAGGAGGGGCAGAGACACGAAGAGAGCGTATCGTACGGCTGCGGCCGCGGCGGCTGCAGCGGCGCGATAGTTGGCATTGCCGCCGGCCTGCGAAGCGAGCTGCTGGTACAGCGCTTGCTGTTGGCTGTGCGTCATCGGTCTCCCACCTACATTCGCGCAGGAGCACCAACGACGGAAGCCGAAGACGATGGTCAGCCCCCAGTGCACTGAACGCTTTGGCCCCGAGGAAGGGGTGAACAAAAAACGCGTACCGGGCGCTTGTGGATTGGCGCTCCGACGCATCATCGACATGTAGGCCTGCTGTTGGGGATTGGGTCGCATTGTCGAGCTGGCCCCTGGCGTCCCCTTCAGATTCGGTATTTGCTGTTCACGCACGCGAAGGGCGAGAACGGGTGGAATGAGCGACACGGGATCGGTATCGCGTGGCGATGCCAAGGCACGCAGGAGACTTACAGGAGCGGAAGCGCGAGAAATCGCCGAGTCGTAGATGCATATCTTGCCCTCCTTGGTGAAGAGCGTCTTGACTTGCGTCAAGAAGAGCTCTGCCTCCCGCATGTTACCCTACATGGGAGAGAATGGTGAGGGTTGTTGTTGTTGTTGTTGTTGTTGTTGTTGTTGTTGATCTTCAACTAATAGCGTGAGTTTGGTACCAGCGGGAAGGGCGTGGGATTCTCTTGAACGGTTTCTGCCGACATGCCCTCGCTGATGACGGCCTCGTAGCCGTTGATGTACTGGGTGGGTCGCAACTCAAGATGCGAGTAGCTGCGCCCTGCAGGATACGTTGGGGCGTTGTGAGGATACAGTCCTTGCAGCCAACATTGCATGCGACCTCACACGCTGCGAGCGGGCTGGGGTCCCCCGTACCGTCGCGCCCATGGAACTGGATGGCTCGCTTCGGCAGGATCGGCGATTTCTTGAGGCTCCGAACATGCGCCAGTGACAAGATCGGCAGAGTGACTGCTCCGTTGGCAATAAAAACAAGACAATTGTGGAGGGGAAGCATGAGCCGCATCAAGCAACGACATCATTATCATCAAGGGAGAGAGAGAGAGGAGGGACCTTTCTTGGTCTTGTCCACGTCCTTGAGAGGCTTACGGTTGATGGGCAGCGTGTCGTTGTCGTGGGCGCTCTGTGGGGGTCGATAATTCTTTTTGTTCAAAAAGTCCATCAACGCAAAGCTGTGACGTCACACACATGCCACATGGTCAGTACTGGGCCATCGATCGCAAAAACAGCGCAGTTGATCATTAATCATTAAATAAATAATAAAAAGAATAAAAACATTAAAATAGTTTCCCCTCTCAATAGGGGAACTGGAGACGCACCTGACGCCGCCCTTTTTGGGTACGGCGGCCTTCTCGCCGCGTACGTCAGCGGCAGAAAGCGTCTTCTTCTTGGCGGTTCGGGTAAGGTTATACTTGCACTTGTTGTAGTTGAGCACGTTGGCCACCAGTCCGACCTTGATGTCCGGCTCAAGGCACAGCGGAGGAGCAGTCGCCAGCTGGGTAAGAGGCCAGGTGGACGTGTAAGAGAAACGTCGGCCTGAGGCTCAAGCGACCACGACCACACGATAGTACCACTAGGCTTTGCTCGATTCGGAGGCAATCATCTGATGTCCAGTCGGCGTGGTCGGCGCATATCTGTTCCACGTCGCTTACGATGGTTTCTGTGTCGGGCTGAAGCAACACTCGCCGAATCACCGGCGTTCCGCCTGCACGGGCGCACCGAGAGGCCACGCGTAAGCACACCACGACAATCGCTCAGGTTCTGGTCTGGACGAGCGCCCGACAGCGGCTGCGGGCAATTACCTGCAAGGCTGGCTGCGTTGCTTCCTCGGAAGTCGCGCACTTCTACCACCAAGCAGCCTACGGGCGATGAAGGCGTCAAGCCTTTGCTCCTAAGAGGTTGTTACTGTGTTGGCATCACACACGTACCGTCATAGTACACGCATGGCACTTCGTCCAAAAGCTCGACAAAATCGGGCGGAAGCCGAAGAGAGTCGATCGTCTTGATAAAGTCCTTCGTCGAGCTGTCGTACGGATAGGAAACGCTTTGCTGCACACCCACACCCACACCCACACCCACACCCACACCCACACCCACACCCACACCCACACCCACACCCACACCCACACCCACACCCACACCCACACCCAAGTACAGGGCAAGCGGTTGGATATGAGGAGCAATCCATAAACAGTGCGCTCTGAACGTCGGCTTGAAAGCAGAAGGCGGGACGGACCTGTTCAACGAGCATGGAGCCTCCCAGGGAGAACCCGTTGGGGTAGAGGTTCACAGTCAGGGAGGCCTTGACGTCGTACAATCGATCAATAGGAAACGAGGGATATCGCGCAAACGCCGGATCTAGTCGATCGCCCCAGTCAGGCAACGCCTCGCCTCGATGCAGAGGATGAACAAACGCGCACCTTCGCTCTTAGATCGGATCATGTCGAGTCGTAGGCGCTCCCACAGGGTAAGGTAGGACTCGTCGATGCCCTTGATTCCATTCTCCTAGTCAGCGCAGAGCATGATAACCCCACACACGCGATGGAAAGGAGTTGAGTTCGCTGCTCGTGCGCGCGTCCAAGAATGAAGAGAGAGAGAGAGAGAGAGCGCGCGCGGCGCACCTCGTCTCTTTCTCTTTCGCTGTCATCGTCCTGCTCCTTCTTTATTCCGTCGGCAGTCTGTCCGCTGTCGTCCTTCTTGGCGCCGGCCTTGCCCTTTGTGGTCTTGGGCTTCTTGGCCGGCTTGGCGGGCTTGGCAGCCTTGGCGCCCTTGCCCTTCGTGGTCTTCCCTGCCGTCGCTGCACAACGACACACACACGCATACACACACAACCGGTTGGCCAGTGCAGGCGCCCATGGAGGCTGCGAGGAGGAGGCTACCCGGTGCGCCAGTGGCGGCAGCGGCGCCAGGACCTTTGCGCTTGCCAGTGGCTGTTTTGGCGGCAGGCTTCTTCTTGCCAGCGGCGGTGGGAGCGGCAGCCTCGGCATCCTCCTTGAGCTTCTCCTTGCGCTCGCGCTCCCTTTCCTTCTCGCGCTCCTTCTCGCGCTCCTGCTCGGTGCGTCGGCGCAGCTCTTCAATGAAGAGGACCTCCTGCTTGGTCTCCACCTCTTCCACCCAGCGTCGCATCTGCACCGCGTTGAAGGCCGCCATCAACGAGTCATTCTTGCTTGGCTTGGTGCCCCACGGTGTCCACTCCCCGCTGTCATCTTCCTCTTCGTCTTCCCACTCCCATTCGCTCACGACGTCGGTCTTCCACTTGGCAGCAGCAGTTGAAGAAGATGGCAAGTCGTCTAGGCCACAACCAACGAAGAACGGACAGGTGTTCTCGAACACCGCCACGGCATCGTAAGTGCTCGGCAGCTGCACAATAGTGGCCGATTTTATCGTCTTCGCTTCAACATCGGCCACCGGAGGCTTAGGCTGTCCCTTCTTCGTCTTGGGTGCAGACTTTGACTTGAAAGAGAAGGTCTTGTTGATGGGTGTAGTTGTCTTGAATGTAAATTTAACCTTCGTCTCCCCCCCTTCATCTGCCTTAGCACCAATTGACAGAGCCGTATCTTCACCGCCCTCATGCTCTTCACCTTCATCTTCGCCTTCCTTCTTTCGCTTGCCCACAACCCCAGCCCCGCCATTCTGCTCATTCTCCCTCCCCTTCCGCTTCATCTTTAACAGTCTGATTTCCAGCCTCAGAAGAAAAAAAGAGAAAACATTTTTCCGATCCTCCTGGCGCCCGGAGATCATCGTTTCGCTCTTTTCTGCAAGGGTCAAGTACGATGAGGAAAGTGGACATTGAAGCTTGCGGTTATCGCCTGACTCCCGATTGATCACACCGCACGTTCGTAAAGTACCCGACGCCGGCGGAGTCGCCAGGGCAGCGAACTACTGATGGGAAGGTCAGTCCCAAACGCGGCTAAATTTCGGTCAAAAAGTGGTAAATCTGTGTCCAACCAGGACGAACTCAGCGGCAATAAAAAGCTGTCATCTATTGCCGTTTTAATCACCACCACACAGCAGCTTTCAGTTCCCTTTACAACTCTCATCACCAACCCGCACCTTCACCTTCAAACCAACAACCGCTCACGACATGCCGCGCTCTCGTCTGCCCCTCGCGCTCCTTCTGGCCGCTGCCATTACACTATGCTCCGCGTGCACTCAACCCACATGCCCTACCGGGTACACATATGTCCAGCTGCCAGGCTACGTACCCTCTAGTAACGGCTGTGGCTCCTACGGCATCTCCGTCGACGCGCCCTTCGGTGTCACCCCGTGCTGCGATCAGCACGACTACTGCTACAGCTCCTGCAACACGACGAAGAGCGAGTGCGACGACCGTTTCAACCAGTGCATGAAGGATGTCTGCGACGCTGAGGACGATCTCGAGAAGGTCGCGTGCCGAGTGCAGGCCGAGGCGTTCTACAACGCCGTAATGGACCTTGGCTGCCTGGCGTATCAGAGGAACCAGGACAGCGGCTGCCAGTGCCAAGACGGCACCCTGGTCACATCTCCCGAAACCAACAACTCGGCGGCCGAGCCTCGCGCTGTAGTGAGTGCCCTCCTCACCGTCGCCGCCGCCGCCGCCGGCCTTCTGATCGTCATGTAGATGCATTTTCATACCACCACCAGAAATTCTGGTATTTTATATCAATAGAGCAAACCGTTTTTTTGAACGTCTCGTAGCCAGCTGCCCAGGCTTGGAGCTGAGCTTTGTTACGGTCAACGAGAACAAATGAATCGGACACGCGCGCGGTCAAGAGGGGCCTTGACCTCTGGGCACGGATGAACTCATACTCGGAAATAAACAGGAACGGAAAACAGAGAAGGCAACGCACGCGCAAGAGCGCAGGGTCTCAAGCATAACCGCACAGATGGAGGAGCGAGCTACGGATACGGCCGAGGTGGCAAGCGTTGTACGATCTGGAGACGACATCTCCACAATTGGCGAGGGTACTATCGAGGCAAACACATCGGAAGACAAGCTGGCAGCTGCACGGGCGCGAAAGGAGGCCAAGCTGAAGCGGAGAGAAGAGCGACGGATAGCGCATTGGCAGCATCGCCGGCAGAAGAAGAGGGAAAAGAAGCAGGAGCTGCAGAGGCTGGAGCAAGAGGCCATTGCACGGGGCGAGCAGCCACCGGAGAGGAAGAAAAAGAAGAACCCCCGTATCCGCACTTCAGTGCCCCTTGAAAAGAACCACCCCCGCCTCGTCATCGACCTTGATTTCCAAGATTTTCTGAACGACAAGGTCATTTTTCTTATTATTTGTGATTTTATAATTAATTAATAAAGTTTTTATTGTTTGTGCCTTTATCAATTAATTTAAATAAATAAATAACATCTGCTTGAATATGACCGGTGTGTGATTTGTTTGGTGCAGGAGATCCGCAGCGTGGCGAGTCAGATCAACACCGCCTATGGCTGGTATGCTCTTTAGCAATTGCGCACGCTTGTGGCGAGTCTAGCTCACGTGAAGCGCTGCATGATAGGATACGACACCACGCTAGGCCGCTGGAGATGCATCTCACATATCTGAAAGGCCGAGTGAAGGAGGCCGTGGAGAAGAACAATGGGTCTTTTCAGTGGCAAGTGGGCAAACACGAAGAGCCTTTCATCGAGGCCTTCCGCGAGCACAAGGACAAGATTGTCTATCTCTCGCCGGACTCCCCCAACGTCCTTGAGGCGTTGAATCCTGAACACATCTACATCATCGGCGGCATTGCCGATGTGCACATACAAAAGGTACGCGAGACAGAGCAGGATTAACACAAACGCCGTTCCATGTTGTTCATTCTCCCCGGTTTCTCCTTTGTGTAGGGCATGACATTAGGCAAGGCGCAGCAGCTGGGCATTCAAACCGCCTGCTTGCCCGTGAAGCAATACACTCAAGCCTCCAGGACCGTGCTCAACATCAACCATGGTACAACGTTGCACCTCCCGCTCACGGGCGCCTACGCTGGCTTGGACGGGCAGCTTACAGTCCTACCTCTGTCGGATGCAATCCAGTGATCGAGATCATGACCAACGTTGCTGAGACCGGAGACTGGGCTGCTGCGTTTGCTGCGTCGATGCCCACCAGGTACCTTCTGCCTTTGTGGACGAGTGGGCCGAGAGGCGCAGAGTTCTCACACTGCCCACGTGATGACAGGAGCGCGTACTCGAGCCATGGTCGCGCCAAGGCCACGAACCAGAAGCCAGGGGACGAACAGGCCGCGAGCCCTCGGGCACACGCCGGCGCGGAGGATCCTTCCGAAGGCAGAGAAGGAGAGACCAAAGAGGACGACACAACACGCTGAGTCGTGTGGCTGTGAACTGGAGTTCTGTCAACAGCAAGGAACCCAATTTGGGCTGAGGTTTGTCCCGAGTGGGGCAAGGGCTCGGTTTTGTGCTGGAACGTCGCTGGCGCGCGCTTGAAATGCCGCGCACGCAAGGCTCCGTTTCTCCGGTGCGTGTGGTGGTTTCTTTTTTGACGTTGGCAACTTCGATCGCAACAGTTGGGTACGCCTCATTTTCCCATGCAGGGGTGTAGTTGCGGAACACGACTGCCTATGGAGCCATTATGGCGGGGCGTGTTCAGAGAAATCAAATGTTCTAAGTGATTATGTATTTCCTCCGCAGCGTATCGAACATGGCAGCAAATGGCACGACGCTAGACTATGGCCACGATTTGGTCTCATTTATGAAGCATCCTGGTCCGGTCTTTGACCACTACCTGCCTCAGGTGTCCTTCGATCTCTTTGGCACGACCGTAGAATCGGCCGATATTGGCCTCATCGCTGGCCCTGTCACGGCCTACTGGATCTATTCGACTGCTCTCTACGTGCTGGAGACACTCGATCCCAAGTTCCTGCGCAAGTACAAAATCGACCCGCCGCAGCGGCCCCTGAACAAGGTGTCGGTGGGCCACGTAATCTCGCGGGTTGCGCTGCAGCACTTCATCCAGATGGTGGTTGCCATCATCTTCGTATGGATTGTGCCGCGAGATTTGGAACGAGAGATGGAAGACGTGGGCACGATCCTCATCAAGCTCATGATCGGCGCCTTCATGCTCGACACCTACCAGTATTGGATGCACAGGATCTTCCACCGCAACAAGTATCTCTACCGCAACTTCCACTCCGTGCACCACGAGCTTACCGTGCCCTACGCCTTTGGCGCTCTCTACAACCACCCTGGTACCCACCGTGTCCATCGCCCCCCCCCCAAACATATGTCTTCCACCGCTCTCCTTTCTTCTCTTAACCTGCTCGACTTGTGCAGTTGAGGGCCTGTGCATGGACACCGTGGGCGGCGGTCTGCCGGTCCTGCTCCTCGACATGCACCCGTGGACGGCCACCCTCTTCACCAGCTTTGCCACCATCAAGACCGTGCACGACCACTGCGGGTACCTCACACGACCTCCCCTCCCTGCTCCCTACGGAGCACACGCAAGAGGAACCGGCTGTTGTGATGCCTAACAAACTCAACAACAACCACAACAACAACTAGGTATGTGCTCCCGTTCGACCCGCTGCACCTGTGTTTCGCGACGGCCGCGTACCACGACATCCACCACTGGGGCAAGGGCATTCGGTACAACTTCTCGCAGCCATTCTTCACCATCTGGGACGAGCTGGGTGGCACGCTCTACCCCTACGACCTCGACGACATGGTGAGCGACGAGGTCAGAAAGGAGCACGAGAAACAGCACCATGAACGAGCCAAGAGGAAAGCCGAGTAGTCGAGTTGACTGTTTGGGGGGGGGGTGATAGCTCGCCTCCTCTCCTCTACTCTCCTCCATGCTATCTTCACACACATCTTTTATGAGAGTTGGCTGCTATGTACATAAGCGGGGGGGGGGGGATCCCAGGTCTGAGCCGGCTCAGTCGAGCCTGACGAAACTGTGGTCGTTGGGGTCGTGGGGGTGATGTTTCTGGTAGGCCACCTCCTTGCGTGCTGCGAGTTCTGGGTCCTTCCGTCGGAGGACAGTCTGCTTGAGTCGGTGGCAGCCGCGCTTGATGGGTGCCACGGGTAGCCTCCCTATGATCGGTATGAAGACCCACATCCTAGTTTTTACTTGCGCTTGTGGTTGTGTTGTTGTTATGTGTTGTTTCTGGTGATGGCAACATCTTTTGTACAAGTCGACCTCTACTTGCATCTGGGCACCTCGTGCTTACACCCCAATAGGTCCCACCCGCCTTGACCTCAAATATTCGCCGTTTTCCCATTGGTTCTTGCTTTTCCGCGGAACGGATGCAGGGTTTATTGTTGGTGGTCAGGTCTCTCGCTACCAACACCAGACGCGGGGAGCAGAGCAGTTAGGGTCTTTAGTAGATGACCGTGTGGTGTAGGTCGCGGTCGGCAATCGCCTGCTTCTCGGCCATGCCTCGGTGCCTTCGGTTTCGGATGGACTGCTTGAGCCGGCGGTAGCTGCGTGAGATCAGGCCAAAGGGGATGATGATCGGGATGATAATCCACATCTGTTGTTAGTGGTGTACGTTTGGTGTAGTTGCCTGTTGATCTGCGCTGTTCCTCTTGTCGCAGGTGGGTTGTCTTTATCTCGCCTACCTCGAGCGACAACCAACGAAAATATCAGAAATAAAACTCTGTAATTCTGTTTGTTTTCCGGTACCGCGCAAGCTGCGCTACCTCTGTTTAGTGTAGTGTTGCTATCAGAATATGGGCAACTCATGCATCTTGGGGTCTTTCTTCAGCTCCTCCGGTTGCACGATGGCTGGGTTGAGGCGGCCCTTGCCTGATACGGGCTGGTGCATGGCCTTCCAGTCCTCCTCGATCCCGGAGTCCTCCTCATCTTCTAGCCCTGCTTCCGCAGCGGTCTTTAGGTCTATCTGCTGGGGGCGTTCCTCTCTCTGACTCGCTTCATACTCTTTGTCTGCTGGTGTCTAGTCAAATAACTGCAGAGAATTGCGTGCGCAGAAGAGCGTCTACGTACTGAGTGACTCGTCCAGCAAGGCATACTGTCGGGCCAGCAGGGTGCGCCTGGCGGGTACGATTGCTCGGGTGGACAGACTCTGCGCAAGGAACTTCAAGCTGGTGGCTCGCTGCATGTTTTGTTCGTGATGTTGTGGCAGTTGGTATTGAGAGGACAGGGGAGCAGAGCTGCTCTTTTCAAGGTGGCAGTCGTGCCTGAGCTAGGGCGACGTGCCCTTCTACGGACGCGCAACTAAAACCAACACAAAACACTACAGAGTTCACTCTGAATTTCTACGCCATGTCCTCACCCGACGTCCTTGGTGCACTTTTATCTTGTTTATGTGGAAGATCTATCAGAAGAGAGGGAGGTCATGTTCCTTCGGGTCGGTGACCTTTTCGGGAGGCTGTGGCTCACCAAACTGGCGTCCGCCGGGATTGAGCGGCTTGTCGGACTGCAGCTCCTGGGATGAGCTGAGCCTCTCGCCGTCCTTTGCCTGGTCCTGCACGTTGTGCTTGTTGGTCCCTTCCAGCTCACTCTGCTGGGCTCTCTCCTTCCTGATGTACTGTTCGTACTCCTTGTCTGTGGACACCACCCACAAGTTGAGTTATGAGGGCGTGGGCCAGCAATGCGCTCCCGCGCAAGAGGAGGAAGGAGGAGGCATACTCAGCTGGCCGCCAAGAACGGCGTATGATCGTGAGGCGGGAGCGAGGATGCGGCTGGAGACGCTTGACGCCGACCGGCGCTGTACGGCATTGGCAATTGTGGATGCTCTCTGCATGTTGATGAAGTAGGGTCTGTGTGTGGCTTGGTTTATCTGTCTCAAGTTCAACTGGATGGATCATTTATGCCAGGCTGGAGAACTCCTGGAGTTTGGGCGATCGCTACGGAACGACAAGGAACCAATCGAACCGCGAGTTGCAACCCTTCTGAATTTCGTGCGCAGCAACACGGGTGGAGACCAGTGGAAGCGCGTGCTACGTTCGTCATCAACCGATCAGGAGTGCTTGTAGCCAAAGTGTCCATCGCCGAGGTAGGCCAAATAGGGCGGCACATCTTCTCGCGTGTGTACGAAAGTCTTCCCAGTCCAGTACTCAGCTTGCACCCACACCCTGCGGAGAAAAATGTAAAATTAGAAATATTTCGGTGGCAAAATCAGAACATAAGGTCGACGGGAAAGGGCACCTCTCGATCATCGCGTAGATGAGTATATGGCCCTCTGCCTCGTCTCTGCTCTCCACCGAGCATTCGATATGCGCCACGCACTCGTCCAGTGCGAGGTTGCCCTTCAGCTTCGCGTCCAGCTCGCCTCGCACGATGTCCCTCTTTTTCTGTCGCATCTCGGCTCGAATCGCGCCACGCGGCTTATTGTTCCCTCGAGAACGCTTGCCACCAGCGCCGCCGCCATCGCCGCCGGGCTCGCCCTCGGCTGCCATCTCCGTTTCCTCGCTCGTCGGACCCATCTCCAGGGGAAGCCAGCCGGGCTTGCATACCTGCGACCGTCGGGCATCATCCGGCGTCTGTACAGGCTCGCTGTCGCCTTCATCGCTCTGCTCAGCGGCCAAGGCGTAGCTGCGGATCGACTCCTCCATCCCCGCAACAGGCACGTTCAGCACTGGCAGCATTTGCGATTTCGATGACAGAGCACGCCCTGTTAGCCGAGCTCGAGAGTCCAAGCGAGGAGCGCATGGCGTCGCTCACACATATCGCACACTTGAAACCTACCGAAGCAGCTGTTCGCTACAAGCGTGGCGGCCACCGGCAAACGCTTGGAGATGGCGCAGAAGAACAGACCCTATAGGTCACACGACACATCATCTCGCGGCGGTCGGTGAGCTTCAACGCGATAGAAGCCTGGGACTGGGCGGCGTACGTTGTTGTTGATGCAGGAGAGACGTGAGACAAAGGCGATGTGAGGCGATGTGTCGTCGGCGCCGGCGCGCTTGGCGGTGAGCAGACACGTGGGGTTGGTGTAGACGAAGCGGCTGTGGTGATTCTTGGGCACCTCCAGGCAACGCTCCCTGCGCGTTGCGCTCGCGACAGCGGCGGGGACGGCTGCCACCTCTTGGCTTGCATCCTGTCGGCTCTTCTCCTCTTCCTCCATCGGCTCCGACTGCTTCTCCACCGCACAGGTGGTGGCCATGGCAGCCGAGCTTGCACTATCCTTGATCTCCTGTAGGACGGTGAAGGCGTCAGCCACTCATGTCTTCTCTAGCAGTACCGCAAATGGGCTTGGACGAATCACTACCATGGGCGTGGGCGGTTTGGTTGGCTGGATCAAGGCGCGCTTCGCTTTGCCGCAGTGTTGGCATGTGACGAGATAGCGATGTCTGGAGCCTGATCAGAGCATGGCCACAGGTAAGCAGAGCGCCAATACTAACCCTTAGCAAGGCCACTAACCATGCGAGACGCGCGTGAACGCCGAGAGGCCCGGTATGAGCAGCGAGAAGCAGCCCTTGCAGTAGGTTGCCTTCACGGCTGCATCTCTAATGACACAACAACACGGATTAAAGATAATAATTGCAAATATCAAAAGAAAACAAGTTGGGCGTACATGCGAAGTACGAGCTTCTGGGCTACGAGCACCATGTTGCGGATGTAGGTACGGGCCAGTGCGGGATTGGTGGCCACAACCTGGTGTGCGGCGTGGTACAAAAAATTCATCCGCTGGTAGGCCTCCGCGTGAGGCAGTACCGGCTGCCGGGCACCGGCCTGCCCCTTGGGAGCTCCTCGCCCAGCTCCACCTCCGCCCCTTCTGCCCATGCAATAAACAAAAACAAAATAAGATCGTAATTGTATTTCTTCATCATTTTCTTTGTTTTGAGATGTCAACCGAAATTCAAGGAGACATGATGTTACAGCCCAGGAGCCAACACCATCTGATCGACTCAGAGAAAGAAGGAAACGCCTAAAACAGCTGGAGTCTCAAAGGCAAAGTCAAACCCGTGGCGCAAACACAAGGCAACATGCAAGACACACAACCCCAAGCCGCGACCGGCAAGACGCTCCCACCAGTGCCGCACTCCATCGACGAAGTAGACCTCGAAGCGCTGCTGCCTGAGGGAGGCGCCCACCCTAGCCCTCGCCGTTGGAACGACCAGGTTACCTTGCCTCTTCTTCTTTAAAGATGCATTTTATTTGGTATTCTTCAAGTGAAGCTTCTTGTTCTTACGTTGAGCGCTCCATGTAGGTGTGCTACTTTTTGTTGCCCGATAGGTTCAGTGATGGAAAGGAGAACCAGCGAGAACTCTACAAGCCCGAGCGCGCAGCCGAGTTTGCGCTGTCCAAGCCCCAGAAGAAGGCGTGGGACGAGTCGGGCATGCAGTGGCAGGGCGGCAACCTGCGGGGCGTCATGAGCCAGCTGCCCTATCTCAAGGTACGCCTCACACCATCACCCAGGGAAGGGAAAGGAAGATGTCACGCACATTGCGCGCGCGTGGAGGGCTCACGTGATCTCATGGCATAGGGGCTGGGCATCACCACTATCTGGCTCGGCCCGGTCTACAAGCAGCGAAGCGACGAACCCACCTATCACGGGTAAGTACTTTTACCAGTCTCCGGATTTGTATTTTTTATGCTAATTGTATTTAATTTTTATTGGCACCGTTGCGTTCTAAAACGACAGGTATGCCATACAAAACTTCTTGGATGTGGACCCGCACCTCGGCACGCGGGAAGACCTCGTCGAGCTCGTCAAGCTTGCGCACTCGATGGGCATGTACGCGGTTCCTTGCTTCCATCGCAACGCGCGCAACCGCAATGCAAGGAACCCTTTGAGGCGCAACGGCTCACTGCGCTTGTGCCTTTGTCATTCTCGCTTGCGCGGGTGATCTCTTAGGTACGTCCTGCTGGACGTGATCTTCAACCACACGGGCGACAACTTCTTCTACAAGCACGAGGGCAAGATGAAGTCCACGATGCCCTACCACGGCGGCAAGTACCCGTTCGGCGCCTGGAAGGACCAACACGGCAAACGTATCCTTGCCTCCCTCCCTCCTCAACTCGCCTGCGTGCTGACGTGGCGTGACAGCGTCGGATAAGATCCAGTCGCTGGAGGACGGCGTGTGGCCCAAGGAGTTCCAGGACCCCGAGTGGTACTACAGAGCGGGGACGATCGCCGATTGGGATCACCATCCCGAGTTCGTGCGCGGCGACTTCATGACCCTCAAGGTGCGGCCCGACTGCTGACCACCTGCTGTTGTTCTGTTGGAAACACCTCGTCGGCTTACACGCCTCCGTCATGGCCAGTCTTTGAATCTCGACCGAGGCGACACGCTGTCGGCGCTGGTGCAGGTCTATCGCTACTGGATCGCCCTTACCGACTGCGACGGGTTCCGTCTCGACACGGTCAAGCACGTCCCTCTGGCCGCCGCCCAGCGCTTCTGTCAGGGTGCGCCTCCCCCTTTCAACGGCCACGTAGGAGCTCCGCTCACCCATCTCACCTCTGCACGCCGCAGGCATCCACGAGTTCGCGCATTCGATCGGAAAGGACAAGTTCCTGATGGTGGGCGAAGTCTCGGGGCCTGCGCCGATGCGCCTGCGGTTCTTGGGCGGCGGCCTCCCGTTCACCCACAACCTCGACGCCGTGCTCGACATCGGGTAGGGTTCACCTTTGTGCACATGTGCGATCCAAATGGGAGTGACCCGCGGCGCTCGACTCACGCTCTAATCGCCACAGAGAGCAATCGAAGAGGCTCTGCAACATGTACACGCTGTCGGAGCACTCCGACCTGCAGCTGGTGTTCCAGGCTAGGGACGCCCTCGAGAACCTGCGAGAGGCCGGCTTCCTCCACTTCATCGTCCTGGACGACCACGACATGATTTGGTAACCGCTTCTCTCCTCGATCGCCAGCGCTCGGATGACTCTGACGATAGCGACGCCCCGCTCTTCTTAGGCAATACGACGACAAGGCCCGAGTGGGGCACATCAACGACGGACCGTTGCGCGAGAAGCGGGTGGCCAACCTGACGGGCGTCCAGTTGACCCTGCCCGGCATCCCCTGCATCTACTACGGCACGGAGCTGGCGCTCAACGGCCACGGCAACCACGACAAGTGCGCGTCTCCCCTCCCCTCTTCTGGCGGCGGTTCCTCAGACGCCGCATCTCCCTGCACCTTTGCGCTCTCCCCGGCCACGGGGCTCAGTTCTCACCCGCGTCTCGATCTCCTCAGGTATCTCCGTGAGAACCTCTTTGGCGGCGACTTCTCGGCGTTCGCCACCAAGGGCTGCCACTTCTTCGACCGCCAGCACCCGACCTATCTGCGCATCGCGGCCATCGCCCACCTGCGCGCTCGCGCCGTACGCCTCATTCAATCGCTCTCCACGCACGCCTGGCCGGGCTCCCTCGCCAGGGCCCAACTGTGGCAGCCTCTCACAGTAGGGCTTCTCCCGTGTTACTGGATCGGTGCAGGACAAGGTCGGGTTGACGCTGCGTCACGGCCGGCTGTACGTGCGCGACGTGTGTCCGATCGCCTTCACCACGCGGGCGCAGAGGGACGAGAGCGACAGGATCGAGAGGGAGAAGCAGAAGCTGAACCCGCAAGGCGGCGGCAGCCTCGACGCCGTCCCGAGCCTCTCCAGGGCGCACTCGATCGAGAGCATCGCCCTACCCCCGTTCAAGAAGAACAACAACAGGAACACCAAGACGATGAGGCGGAGGCTGCTGCGGACCAACACCACCATCGACCTGCGGCTGACCGAGGAGGAGGTCATGGAGGACGAGAAGGCGAGGTGGTGGCGCGGGTCGAGGCGCGGGGAGGTGCTGGCCTGGTCGCGCATCCACTACAACTGCGAGGTGTTGGTGGTGCTCAACACGCATCCCACCGAGGAGCGCCGCGCCCTGGTCACGATCGACAGTCGCCTGCAGGAGCGGAAGCACGCGGCCAGAGTGAAGCGTCACGAGAACGCGCAGGCCACGGTGTCGATCCTCTACCACAGCCAATGGAGCGAGGCCGCGCTCGAGGCCGTGCTCGCCTCACCCACGTCCTCGCTCTACTCGTCGTGCTCTTCGGCACCCACGAGCGGCGTCGACGAAAACGACGTCCAACAGCGCATCCTCCGGCAGTTGCAGCGCAGCGTGCCCGTGCAGCAGCAGAAGGACGGCCGTTTCTTTGTCTCCATCACGCTTCCTGCTGCTGCCATGGCCATCCTCCACTGAGCTACAAATGACTCCTGCGTCGTCTCCATCCGATTGGTTGGCGGGATGTTCCCCCCACACCGTGGGCAAACACACTCAGAGCGATCACGTCACTTGCACTGATACAGCAAGAAAGTAACACCAGATTTTTTCTTTTTGGCACCGTTTTTACCAGTAGTCACCGCACGAACAGTGCTGACTGTTGCTACTGAAGTGGTGGAACCGGTTGGCGTCACGAACAACGATGTCCCGCCGGGTTAGGCGGGCGATGAACTTGGTGGCCTCGTGGCAATCAGGGCACACGCGCAAGTTCTTAAACACGCGGATGGTCGTTCCCGGTGGCGTGCTCATGAGCCCAAAGGCAATCGCAAGTTTTTCGCTGTGGTGGCACAGATGGCATTCCTTGGCCTCCTCGTCTGCCATCGAACGCAGCACAACTGATGTGTTGGGGACGAATCCAGCGGTCTTCATCCGCTGCCAGAGCACGGCGAGCTCGGCGCGTATCTCCTCGATTCGTGGGTGCCGCTTGTCCTCGACCGTGAAGACATGCCGTGTCCCGTCCACGACTAGCCAGCTCTTGCCCGGCCGCTTTCGCACGCCATCCTGGGCCATATTCTTTCGCTCGAGGTCCCGTTCCTCCCAGTGGCCGGCGGCAGCGTAGACGTTGGCCATCAGCACGCGCGTAGGCGCGTCCCTCGGCGCGAGCTTGCGAAGGCGCGAGACGGCGCGTTCGGCCCTGGCAACGTCGCCGTGGATGCGACAGGCCCCCAACAGTGTTCGCCAGGTCACCTCGCTCGGTCGCGAGAGGGTATCGATGAACTGCTCGGCCTCGTCGAGCCGACCCGCTCGGCCCAGGGCATCCACGACGCAGGCCTGGTGGTGAACGTCGGGCGCGATGGCTCCGTAGCGACCCGCAACGAGGCTGCTGTACACCCGGAGGGCTTCCTCCACCAGTCCGGCGTGGCTGCAAGCGCTGAGCACCGTGTTCACGGCCATGCCATCGGGCGGTGCGTGTCGATCGATGACCATCTCGTCGAAGAGCGCAAGCGCCTCCTTGCCTCGGCCGTGCTGACCGAGCGCCTGGATCATGGCCGACCAGGAGCCCACCCGCAGCTCGCACCGCCCGTCCTGCTGCAAGCGCCTCATGTCGGCGAACACGGCGGCGGCTTCGTCGACAAACCCGCACCTGGCGTACATGCTGATCAAGGCGGCCGTGGTGTACTCGTTCATGACGTCTTGGCTTTGACTGCTGACGATGCGCGTGTGAAGCTGTCGCCCGATCGCTGCTTCGCCAGTGGCGGCGCACGCTGCGAGGACGGGGGTGAAATGGCAGCTGTTTTGCTTGATGGCCTGCTCCTCCATCAGCTCCAACAGGGCCAGCGCGTCAGCGATCCTCGAACTGGCCCCGGCAGAATCGGGGTTTATGCTGGTGACCAGGCCCTTGATGAGCTGCCCACAGTCGACACTGTTGGCCTTGAAGGGCAGGCCACCTCTTTGGAGCCAGACCAGCAGCCTCTTGGCTGCTGCCGCGTCGCCAGCTTCAGCGGATGCCGCCGCCAGCATATGGAAGCTGGACTCATCAATCGTGATGCCGAATCGCTCCAGGTCATCGAGGAGTCGAAGCGCCCTGCCCGGCTCACCGCAGCGTCGGCACGCGCCTACAAGCGAGCCAACGACCACGGCATTCGGTTGGTGGCCGCTCGCGATGAACTTTGCGTAGACGCCGAGCGCCTGCTTGAGGTCGCGACGCCTCCCGTATGCGGAAATGAGCGCCGACGCGCTGAAGGGAGTCGGATGCTGATCGAAGAGGCTAGCAGCTTCCCTGGTCCTGTTCTGTTTGCACAATGCCACAACGCGCCTGCTGCCAGCGTTGATGCCTTGGCTTGCCACCGGTGCGAGGGCGCTGTGCGCACGGCTGCACACAGATGAGGGGTGAGTAGAGTTGGATCGTTGGGATAATAAGGCAGGTCGTACCTCGCGTTTGTGGTGAGTTTTAAAGCAGCGCCTCCAGAGGCCGACCAAAGCAATCTTCTGGATTGCACTTGAGAAATTTCGTTACTGATTGTGATGGTAATTGATTGCATTTTATGCTGGCACGTACGGCAAGCCTGTGTAGCTACAAATGGGGCGATGACCAAGGCGTTACGGTCATACACACGGCAGTGCTTCATCGAACGAGCAAATTTTCAATTTGCTTGGAAAGAAAAATGTGTGACGGTCACACCATAAATAAAAAATCCAAACTGCCACAGAACTCTGTGGGCAGGCCAGCAAATGACCCATTGTTGCGGTTTTAAGTGCTAAACTAAATAGTGTGTATTTTTTCCCCATGACCTAAAGGTGCATGTCACCATGGAGAAGAGGAAGCAGGAGCAAATGAGCCAACATCAGAGTTGGCATGCACAAGCATAAGGGTGGAGGAGACATAGAGCAGTGCCTCTGAGAGACCACACACCACAGTAGAGAATGCACTCCATCTGGTAAGAGATTAAAGAGAACACCAGCTGGACAACATGATGAAAGAAGCACAACTTCCTTCCATCTTGCTGAGGGAAGAAGCTGACTGTGCCAGATCTTTCATCACTGTGTGGACATACTGCAACCCAGATGGCTTTGTCTCTGACTCTGTTACAGCCCAACACAGGCCCATTGACATCAAAAGGGCCTTCAACACCTGTTGCAGAGTGTGAGGGACACTGGCATCTACCACACCCACCCCTTCCTCATTCAGCTCCCCAACCCTGGAGCATGAGGCCAGGGCAATAGTTTGCAGTTCTGCTCTGCATAAGGCAGTTCTGCATGGCATAAGCCACACACAAGTTTGGAGTCAGGTGGGTGAGATGTCTTCAGATCACTGTCTGGACATATCCAGAGGCCAGGGGCAAAGTTGAAGTTTTTTACAGTTGGTGCAGTTCTGCTCCACACAAGGCGCACAAGTTTGTAGTTGGGTGTGCTTTCTAGAGGGTGTGTGACAGTCCATCAATGATGGCAGTATCACAGACTGGGTCTTAAGACAAAAGGCTTGCTTCATGCAGCTCAAAGAGATCAGCCCATTCTCCAAGCTCAGCTGCTGTGAACAGAGGTTCCCAGCAGTTGTCATGTAGGTCTTAAATGACATCAGAGGGCAAGGGAAGGATTTTGTATGGAGCTCCTGTCAATGGCATTGTTGCTGTTAGCTTGCCACAAAATTGGACATCACAAGCTCAGACCATGCACCGTCAGTGTGGTATGCCTTATTTCTTAACATTGAGTTATGGGCAGCATCCATGAAGAAGTGGAAAACATGTGGAACTGGGATTGGAAGAGTGGGCTTAGCCCTCACCTCAAGGCCTTAATGGTGTTGAAGAAAGAACTCCTCACTAAGAACTCCTCACTAAGCTCCAGAAGTTGAATAGCCAGGTCCAGTTTTTGCATATGGTACATGGTACAGAATGAATGACCTTGCCAGCAAGAATGTACAGCTTGATGCCATTTGGAGATGCCTTGCCAAGGATGAACACACACCTTTCGTCCTCCCTTGCCACAATGCCTTTGTCAATGCACATGTTCCATGATGGGTGCCAGTGCTCCCTTGTGTACAGCTGTCCCAATCTTTATGATGTCAAAGTGCTATGTGGATTGCAAACCACATATCACTTGGCATCTTGTTGCAGACCCAGAGTGTGCAGAGCAGTGGGTCCTTACTCCAGTGATCTTCTTGTTGATGCTCATTGCCATCAGAATTGATACGTAGGTGCATACCACGCCCTCAAGCCCATGCTGTTCACCTGAGCTGTTGTGACATCAACAATGTGCTGCAGGAGTTGGATTGGGAAGTTGACCTTGAAGGCATCGAGTGGTGAGAGCCTTGGTGAGCAATTGATTGGGTCTGGCACACCGTTGAATGGCAGCATGGTGACTGCGATTGGCTCTGCCTTCCACTGGCGTTCTGCATCCAACGCCGCAAGTCTGGCATCGCCTTCTTTGCAGCATCTTTCGTCGCCTCTTCTCCTTCGTTCATTGCCTCCTCTGTCACAGAGGCTGCGCCTGACGACATGGGCAGGCGTGGCAATAACAGATGCGATGGCATCGACGTGGGTGGGCGCGGTGACAACGATATGGGGGGGCGCGGTGATGACGACACAGGCAGGCACTGTGGCGACGACACTGGCAGGCACGATGACAATGCCGTGGGCGGGCGCAATGGCAACGACGTGGGCGGGTGAAGGTGTCCAGCCCTGTGCTCTCCTGGGCTATCTGGATGGCCTGGTTGATGACGCGTGCAATTGGGCAGGAGCGGTGTGTTCCGTGTGGGCATATCTGCCCCCTTCACCTACTCCCACGGTTTCTACCACCCCCTCTACGGGCCCGTCGTCCACAAGTAGTGTGTCCAGCACCATCGCCGTGGGGGTTGCCATTCCACTCGGCATCCTCGGCCTGCTGGCCGTGGGCGCCCAGGAGGAACACGAGGCGCGAGCGCACAACGCCATCCGAGTGGGCGCGCTGATTGCCCTGGTCGTGTGGCGGGCCAAGCGTCCCCTACAGAACCAAGCCGACTCCCACACAATCTCTCTCGAAAACATGATCAGCACGACGGTACCGTCGCCCCTCAATCTGGATAGCAACAAGGTCATAGTAAACAAGATATACCAGCCCAACGCCGATGACAACATGAACATTCACCGAGCCAATCGGGAGAACTGGCACAACCATCCGTGAGAGGTTTTTGTAAGCGCACGGCTTGTCATAGGCCTAACCACTCAGTATGCTGGCGATCTGGCTTGTCTGGATTTTCTTGCTCTGTGAGCAGTTGAGCGCCATCCAGATGATAGCAGAAATGCCACCCACACGAAGGCCCATTCTCATTCATGAAGGAGACCTTGGAGCACTGCTGACAGCAAAGAAAAACATACCTGTTTGTTCTGGCTTGCAGTTAGAGAAGAAGAGGGTGAGCCGCAGGCCAACCGCAACCTGGTGAACCTCGAAGAGGTGCCGTCTGTTGCGTAGAGAACAGCTATGGAAAGGAAGGTTTTATTGTGTGATGAACCGATACGGTTACAGAAGAGGGGAATGTGGTTAAGTAAGTGCGGTTGCAGGTTTCTTTAGCTGTGGTGTGTGCAGATGAGTGGAAGATTCTATAGCTTCATTAATATATGTAGTTAGAATTGGATTTGCAGCAACGTGAATGGGAAGTACAGCAAAACTGTGACTAATCTTTCCAGACACGCAACAAGTTCAGAAAGATAAAGAGGTTGGGCATGTACTTGTCTCAAATGTACCATTTATCTGGCAGTTGATGTTCATCTAAAACATTCAAGTCATGTCAGCTGGTTGATGAGTTGGGCAGGGTCCTGTTGTTTCTTTGTGATGCACACTCCAATGAAGTTTGACCAAAAAAAAGTAATCTATTATAGGCAAGGAAAATCCAACCAAAAAAGAAATAGAAATTTGATGAGTATCAGTGAATATTGGTGCAGGGCCTGATGTTGGGCTTCACATGCAGCCTTCACCTCATGCTATGTGAGAGCCTTCATCTCATCTTGTCTCTGAGTGTTCATGGCTGCCAACCAATCCACACCCCCAACAGCACAGCATCATACCAGCCAGCAGCATGCAGAGGCAGGCTGAGTGGTCCTCACAGCACTGCCTTGAGGCCAGCAGTCATTTGTGCAACACTGGCACTGCTATCATGCAGAGGCAGGCAGAGAGCCAGCAGTCACTGTGGCATGTGAGTGGCTCCTAGCTGCCCTACATGGGGCAGGAGGTCTCCTGGGTGCCATCTCCCTCAGTGTGCACACATGAAAAAATACATTCTGGCTGGTGCCTGGCCACCCACTGGCTGCCATCATCATGGCTGCTGCAAAGCATGCTGCAACCTGGCTTTTAATGGCTGCTTGCAGTTGCCCATCCACCTTTGGCCACCATCTGCATGCAACCTGGCCACTTCCTGGCCTCCTCTGGTGCAATTCACTGCGGCTCTAGTCAGTCTAAATGATTTAGATCTTGCCAAGTTTGTTTTCTCGAGAAGCCACAAGATGGAAGGACCTGCGATCGTGCCTTTGTTTGTGAGGACAGCACTAACGTTCGCGCCGTTCTGCACCATTTGGGTGCCATCATCTGCACGTCTGCTGGCGCTGGGCTGCCAGCAAAACGGGAACGTAACACTGGGTGCTCTTCACATCTACAAACTAGAGATGCAAGATGACGAGACCGGGCAACTGCGGCTCCTACTCGACACAACAAGCAGCAAGCAAACCAAGAAAGGTGGTGTGGGCAGGGCGGGCCTGAAGTGCGGCACGTTCAGTCCTACAATTGGCCGACAGCTCGCTGTGGGCGATTTTGAAGGGCGAGTGAGCGTGTGGGACATCGAACGTATGGGAGGAGGCGAGGCACCACACGCCATCTTAGCGATAGAGGGCCACGACCAAATCGTGAATGCGATTGACGCTGCTCCCAATCTGCTCCTCTCCGGTATTTTTATTTTATTTTATTTTTCATTTTTTTAATGAAGTCTAAAATGATTTTCATTTATGGAATTATAATGTTATATATAATTGTGCTGGCAGGCAGCAGGGATGGCAGAGCATGCGTGTGGGATGTGCGACAGCGGGGTAAGCCTGTGGCTGAGCTGGCATTCCCTGAGAGCGACTGCTGGGCCGTGACATTCAACGGATCATGTACGTGGGTACAACTTGGCTCGATCGCCTGTGCGCTTCTCACCAACCTGAGATCACTTCCCCTTCTCTCTGGGTGTGTGATGCGCAGGCGATGGGTTCTTTGCTGGATACGACGACGGGAAGGTGTACATAGCAGAGCTGCGAATGAATGCTCAGCCTCGATGGCTGCACCACCTTGTGCGCAGCTCGGGCATCTGCTCGCTCGATTGCCAAGACGTACGTCATGCTTGCACGCCCCTCCCTCTCCATATGCTCAACAATCCGTTTGTTCATGTGCGCTCCCTGCAGGGCAAACTATTGGCGACCACGGTGGACGATCACTTCACTCTGTTCGACCTCGACCTTGGTGGATCGACCAAGCCCATCGTCGGGCGCGAGATCAAAGGCCACCCAACGCTCCGACCACCAGAGGCCATGGACGCCACCACGTGGGACGCTCGATTCAGTCCTCACAACCGCGACTACTTCATGACCGCCGGTTCGCCCCCCATTAACTACTGGTGTCCTGCGAATCGGGCTTCTGGACTCACCTCAACCACACATACACACACGCCCATCGGTGAAGGCGGAAACGGCTATCTGGACCTGTACAAACTAAAGCGAGAGGCGGGAGGCCGAGTGGGGCTGCAGAGCGTGGCGAGTGCGGCGGCGGGCACTCAGCCTATCCTATCCTTTGACTGGCACCAAGTGCGTACCCTCTTTGCCTTGTCTCTTAGTGTTCATTGTTGTTGGGCCTACCTCCTCATACGCTCCGCATGCAGGCAAAGGAGGGTCTCTTTGCGTTTGCTTCGTTGGACAACAGTCTACACGTTGGCTTTGTGCCCACCCCTCTCCGATGAGAAGCTCTCGATTGTTTCGGGGTGGCTGTCCCTTGTTGGTGCCTCACCCCTCACACGATGCAATAAAGAAACATAGCGCTACAAGAACACGTTATCGTTGGCTGATTGCAGCAGTCGCTACAGGCCTTGGCGAGCCCATGGGCTGCCTACATGAAGTGCGTGACGGTGGTCTTCTTGTAGCGGGTCTTTGGGTCAATGGTGTACGCCCCCATATTGCTCTGCAGGTCGTCCGGCGACGAGGAGACCTTTGGGGAGAGCCGAGACAGATCAGCGGTCAGGCATGTGCACGGGGACGAGAAGGGGCAGAGATGGTAGACAGCTACCATGACTTTGAACTCGGCTATCCATTCGTCGAGCAGCTTCTGGTCCTGATCTTGCGAGCCTCCACGCTCGAAGAGCGTCTTGATCATCCACGCCGTGTCCAACGCGCCCAAGATAGCCCGGTTGGCGCCCGTGCCTGCCGACAACGAGCTCGACCGTGAGCGCAGACGATCGGGAAGGGAGTGGATGGGGAGGAGATAAGGGAGCGACCTTGGGGCCAGAAGGGTTCGACGAGGGCGTCGCCTACGATGGCGACCAACAGCTTGGCCTGCCCCTCTCTCACGATCTTGGCGGGACTGGTCGCTTGCTGCTTTCTGTACACAAGCGTGCGCGCTCAGTGAGCGGACAGCAGTTGAGAGCGGGGAGGAGGGCACTACTTGGAGAAGTCGAAGATGGCAACGTCGTTGCCTCCGCGGCTGTTCTGCATGAACTGGCAGTGGGCGGGGAGGGAGATGTGGTCGGCCACCTCGCGCACGAGCTGCTCGAGCTTAGCGCAGTCCACGTTTTCACGGCAGAACAGCGTTTCCGGAGCGCCGTCCTGTCGCAGCACGCCCTTCCTCAGCAGACTACGCGCGTGTGCGTGTGTGTGAAGTGTGAGTCCACCTGTGAGAGCAGCGAACGAGATCAGGGAGAGAAAAGATAGCGAGTCTTCGCACCAGCTGCGCTTGGCGGTCATCACGAAATAGTGGGTTTCGTTGCGGTAGTAGACGAGATTCTCCAGCTCGATGTCGCTCTTGGCCTTCAGGTCGTTGAAGAATTGCTACATACACACACACACACACACACACACACACACACACACACACACACACACACACACGGAGAGATTGAGTAAGCAGGTCGGGACATGTGGCCACGAGCGAAGATCGGCTCCGGACCTGGTTGTAGATCGAGAGCAGGCCAAACTCATCAAGCTGCTTCTCCTCTGGAGTCTGCGTGTTGACGAAGTTGGCGGTGATGCCAATGGCTTCGCTCCCTACAGGTTCACAACACAAACACGTGAGGTGAGTTTAGCGCAGTCTATCGTCATTTGATGTGGGAAAACAGAGCCATAAAAAGAGCTACCCTTGAATAGTTTCCGCTCGAACGCGAACTCATCGGCGATGCTCGAACGCTCGCCATCGGCGCCCACCAGCACGTTGAACCGGAGGTCATCGTCGTTGATCGACTCCTGTACAGCGCAATAACAGGATCAGTCTACGCGAATTCGGAGCAGCGAGGCCAGGTCAAGCGAGGACGCAGTCGGCCGAGGCCTCACCTTGGAATCCACGTTGGCCTTCCAGAGCGGATCGGAGGCGGGGTCGGCAGGCGCCCGTGAGCCCAGGTAGGAGGCCCGGTGGTAGTTGAGCCCCAGCAGCAGAGCGACCTTGAGCAGAACGAGCTGCAGCCGCCTGATCGCCACGTGACTGCCAACCCCCCCCCCAATGATCGTTAGATATCGACGCACGTACACGGACAGGATCACGAGCACTGGATGGCCAGGGCGGAGACGGTGAGTTTACTTGATGCCGCCCGTGCTGAACTGGGGGTAGAGAAACTTGGCGCCGATGTTGCGGAGGTCGCGGATGGACGACATCCAAATGTGCAGCAGGTTGTGGCGCGTGTAGCGCTTGCGCTTGTCCACCAGCGTCACGCGACTGCCCAGCAGCAGCGCTTCGATCGCCGTGCGCAGGCCACCTGATTCGGCGTGTGACGGAGAGACGTAACACACAACACAAAAACACACAAACAACGCAAGATCAGTCGGTGCGCCCAAGATGACGGCGGCAGCGCAGTCGTACCGGGACCGGCGCCAACGACAAAGACTCGCGGTCGCTCCTTCGCCTCGAGCACGTACTCTTTCTGTCATTCGCGAGCAACGCAAGCGATGTGAGTGCAAGAGAGAGAGAGAGAGAGAGGAACAGATGTGGCCCAGCGTGCACGTGCGAGTCGGGAAGGGGCGGGAATACCTGCTTCCTCTTCTTGTCGAGCAGCTGGAAGAAGGGCTTCCAGCGCGGGAGCGACCCGATACGGTTGCGCACTGACTCGTACGGCGACGCGTCGCCTGCTGCGCACGCGCCCTTTAGCTCCTGTTGGCCCCTCGGAAGGTGGTGAGCAAAGGGCGAGATCTCCTGAGATTCAGCTCCTGGCCGGGGAACGCACCGTCCACAGGCGGCGAACTTCGAGGGGCTCCTCGCAGGCCACGAAGGCATCCCAGAGCTGGGAGGGATTGGCAGCGCGAGCGCCGCCGCTCTCGGAGGGAGGCGGCGAGCCGGCAGTCGCCGACGGCGCTAGTGGCTGTTGCGGCGCTGCCGCGGCTGGGATAGCCTTGGGGGGCGACGAGGGCGAGAGCGACGCGGAGGCAGAAGTGGCCTGTGACGACGCAGGCGATGGGACGGCCGCCGACGAGGAGGGAGGAGTGGGCAGGGGCCGTATCGCCGGCGGCGGCTGCTCTTGGGGCCTGGCCTCGGCGCTGGGCTGGGCCGAGGTGGATGGCGACGCCGGCAGCGCCGGCTTTGCTGACGCGTTGCCCCCATCGCCCGAGGGAGGCCTTGCGCTCCCGCAGGGATCGGATAGAGCGGCCGTGAGTGCCGCGGCGGCGGCAGTGGCGGCCGACGCGTCGTCCGACCTGGAGCCGAAGATGCGCTGGTAGGCGAGCAGGAAGTCTGACTCCACGAGCGTGCCGTTCTTCTCCCTCTGTATCTGCTGGAGCACCTCCACGATGGAGGGCGCCAGCTCTTGCTTCAGCTGATAGAACTCGTCTGAGCCACAAGGAGATCGCAGAGGAGAGAGAGGCGTCAGCGTGGGCCCAGTCCCCTCTCGCCCCAGAGTCGTTCGGGCGTGTGCCCGTGGACATACGTTTGTCGATGATGCCGTTCCCGTTGTCGTCAAAGCGTTCGAAGAGTCGGAGGATGTCGACGATCTGTCTCTCGCTGAGCGCTGTGACACGCGCACGGCCATCGCAGGGAAGGGAGTGGGTCAGCGCTGCTGCTGCTCGGCCTCAGCGGAAAGCAAAGGGGGCCGCTGGTCGACGTACAGGGAAACGACGGCTTGAGCAGGTGGGCGAGCTCCATCCGCTCGTCGGCGAACAGCGTGTGGTAGCCGGCCAGGATTTCCTCCAGGTTGAGATCGCCGCTGCGCATCATGTGGGCAAAGCAGGCACACACGGACAGCCAAGAAGAACACGGGTTAAGCGTTTCTGTTGTTGCTGGGCGGGGGCGAGGGAAAGCCTGGGGCACCTGTCGTCCTTGTCGAGGGCGGAGAAGACGAGGTCCACGAGCATCTTGTCGGCCGAGCCGGCCACGGTGGCCGCTCCGCTCTTCCTGAGCTCCTCGAGTAGCGCCTTGAATTCCTCTGTTGTGAAAATAGGGCTGGCCAATGAGGAAGAGGAGGGTTGGGAACATGGGGATATGAATGACATACCCTTGTTGACCTTTCCGTTGTGTTCGAGGTCCACCTTCTCGAAGAGGGCGATGACCTTCTCTATCTCCTGTACGCTCTCGATTTCTGCTCAGACACCCAGCCACTCAATACACGGCAAGAAGTGCAGGAAGCGGTGGAGATGGCGAGGGGAGGTGGTACCTGGGAACTGGTGATGGAGAAGAACGGCGAGGCCCCTCCGTCTTACATTGCCCATCTTTTGCATCTTGTGTGGCTGTGAAAGAGAGATTGCTTTTTGAAGTTGAAGGCCTTTTACTACGGTGAGTAGCAAGAGAGAGAAAAGAGAAAGAGGCTGAGGATGTGGTAGAGCCGAGTTTGCTGGAGGAAAGTTGCAGCCTTCTTGGTGAGGAAGTGAGAATGAGGGTGAGCGCCCCCCCCCCCACTCTTTGGAGGCAAAACGCACACTGGTTTCCGTTCGCTTTTCGGTCAGAAGAATTCCAATGAAAAACGAATGGGAATCACAAAATTGTAGACAACTCGACCCACAACAAGAAGGGGCACATCATGTGGAACCGAGATAAGCAGGGTAGCCATGCCCGAGTGACCAACAGGGGAACTGAGAATGAAAGAATGCATGTTGTGTTGTGGAGCTGTACAACGTACAAAACAAAACCCTGAGGGAAAACGCTCTCGCCGCCGAAGTCCCTCCGGAGCGCTTCAATTGCCGGTCTGTGACGAGGGTGGCCCAATCACCGGTCAGCGATGCCAGCAGAGAGGCGCACGGGCCCAGACAGATGCACGGAGGAGAAGGCGGAGGGGGAGAGTGCACGCACCCTTTGGCGCTTCTGCTTGGAGGCAGAGGCCTTGGGCAGAGAGCCGGAGAGGTAGCACTCGCTGAGCCCGGCCGCGGAGGGCGCAGACATGGCCTGCCTGAGGGCGTCGTCGGCGAGGGTCTGCCGCCACGACGAGGGCACGTCGTCCTCGTCTTCCCCGTCGTCCTCGTCGTCGCCTTCGTCTTCGTCGTAGTCCTCCTCGCGTTGGCGCCGGGTGGCGTTCTGCTGTCCGGCCTGCGCTGTGGTCTGCGCCTCGCGGATTTGCTCGCTGGCCTGGTGTCAAGAGCGCGTTATCGTCAGTAACGAGTGACCACCGTTCATTGCACACGTGTTGCGTGTTGTGCACAAATCGTGCCTGCGCCTGCGAGTAGATTCTCATGACGTAGGTAGTGATCAGGTCTGCCGCCGCCTCGCGCATCTCCCCAGAAACAAAGCTCAACCTCTGTGATCGAGCAAATTTAGCGTACGCATACATATACCCAACACGTTTTTGCGTGCGTTGGGTTGGGTTGGTTTTTGTAGTGGTAGTAGAGTTGCGGAGGCAATGATGGAGGAGTAACGCACGGAGAGGAGGAAGAAGCGAAGGAACTGCGGGACGTCGCTGATGCCGTTGCGGAAAGAGCCCGCAAGCCGGGTAACCAACTCGACAGAGAGATCCCGGGCCCTGTCGCAACAATTCGAAGCAAATGGCATGAGGTCGTGTGTGTGTGTGTGTGTGTGTGTGTGTGTGTGTGTGTGTGTGTGTGTGTGGCCAATTGCCAAGCGGGCGCTGCGGGGCCGGGCGATTTCGAACGCACCAATCACGGAGGCCCGTGGCAAAGGGATGCGGGACAGCGGGCGAGGGGTCGGCAGGGGCGAGGATGAGGTGCAGCAGCTTGGGAGTGTGCACGCTAAAGGCCTCGACGGCTGTCGACACAAAACAGAAGCGGAACGTCAGGGAGCCAATGATCAACGCAGGCGCGCAATGCGTTCAGGAGAGCCCGAACCAGCGGCAGTGAGCCCGGCGCCGGGATTGAGCTTGGACGTGATCTCGGCGGGGAGAGAGGAGTCGTCCATGGACGAGGCCACCGCGCCCACGATCTCCTCCTTGAGGCCCCACAGCTGCTCTTCGCTGACGTCGGCGCCGGCCTCGATGCCGGCGTGGTGACGCAGGTAGGCGGCGATGGGGCCACGCAGGTTCTCCGTCGGGGCCAGGTCGCCCTGCAGGATGGACATCACGTCCGCGGGCCGGAGCCTGCCCAGGATGATGCCCAATATCTCGCTCAGGACCGTGTCTGCGGCGCGAGCATACACGAGGCCCCGGCGTGTGAGTGCCATTGCTCGCGTGGACAAGACGAGCGCGCGTGCATGGTACCATCTTCGGTAGCCTGCGGCGAACCGGGCTGGTCCATGGCGGTGAGAAGCTCGCCGAGGGTGCCGCTGGAGGCCGCGGAGCCCGTCATGGCCTGCGCCAGAATGCTCATGATCCTGTCCCTATCCGAACCCGTTGGGCCTGCCGCTGAAACGGGAGCAGGAGCGGCAGCCGACGCGGCGCTCCCTGCCGCCGACGAAGGCTGAGGTGCCGCTGCTCCGCCCAACAGGCTGGAGAACAGAGCGTTTAAGTCCATCGGCGGAGGCGCACCTCTTCCTGCTCAGTGGAGGCCATGGCGTTAATTCCATTGAGACGCGCATCGGTCGCCGAATTGATCAGAGGGGCGGTACCCTGGCCCTGCGCCTGTGCCTGACCACCAGCGGAAGGCTGGGGCTGGGAGAGCGACTGAAGAATGTTGCCGAACATGGAGCTCAGCCCAGGCGGCTGCGGGATCGTGGGGTGGCGGAGCGTATGAGGAAGCGGCCAATGAGCGCCAGCGCGGCCAAGGGTGACGTACGAGGCCCTGAGGCGCAGCACCGGCGGCCGAGGGGGAGGGAGCGGGGCGAGCGGCAGAGGGCTGAGAGGCGGTCCTAGCGGCAGGCGCGGACGGCGGCGAGGTAGCTGGGACGAGCGGCGGCAAGGACGGAAGGACGGGAGACGTGGGCTGCTGGGCAGCAGCGGCCTGTGGCTGAGAGGGAGTAGCGGGCTGCTGCTGGGACTGCTGAGGCACGGAGAGACCCTGCAGCACTTGAGTTGCCTGAGACAGCAGTGCATTCAGGTCGAGCGGAGGCGCTGCTTGACCTCCAGTGGCAGACTGTCCCTCCTGGCCACGGCCCAGCCACAACACAAGGTCAGGTCAGCACACTCAGAAAAACACTCGGGCAGTGGAGAGGAGAAGTCGCGGTAGGGCTATGCACCTGAGACGGCGTCTGTCCAGATTCGGAAGCGGCCACTTGCTGGGCGATTTGTTGTGCGAGCGGCGCAACGGCGGGCATCAGCTGAGACACGAGCTGCGCGAACGGTGCGCCGGCGGCGGCACCAGGGAGCGGGGTCTGCTGCGGCGTCGACTGGCCGGTACTCTGCGTTTGCTGCTGGGCCTGCCCTTGCTGCTGTTGTCGCTGTTGTTGCTGCTGCTGCTGCTGCGGGAAGGGCGGGAACGGGAACGGGAAGTGCTGCACGTTCGTTTGGCCGGGCTGGGGCGGAAACATGAAAGGGAAGGGCATGTGCGGGACGCCCTGGGCCTGTGGCTGTCAATGGGAAGGGGAGAGCCACCGACGCGTTAGAAACAGGGGAAAGCGCGGTCACGGTTTCCTGCGGAGGAGTAGGCGCACCTGCGGCGTGGTCGTGCTGGGCGGACGAAGGCTCATCACGGCGGGGGTCAGCGACAGGAAATAGGAGGCCAGCTGCTGGAAGAGCGGAACCGATTGGGCCAGCAGTTGCTGCGATTCCTGGTATGTCGCGCTCTCGGGAGCAGCGTCCTGTCCCGAGTGGGAGAACGCACGGACAAGTCAGCGTGATTTTTCGCCATGTGAGATCAGGAGGCGGCGGATGGAATGCGCACCGCGGCTTGCGCCAGTCTTCGCCACACGGGCCTTGCACGGTCCATGAAGTCGCCCAATGCCACCAACCTGCGAGCGGCGCGACTTTGCGCCTGGAAGTCCTGAGCTTCGGCGGTCTGCGTTCCTGCGAGTGTATGGCCGATGTCAGCAACGAATGGACGCATCAGAAAGTGCACTGAAACACATCATGTACCCTGCAGAGTGTTGAGGGACTGCTGCAGATGGTTTTCTATGTTCTCCACGGGGCCCCAGACAGCGTTTTCCTGTGCACGTATCGAAAGTGTCAACAGTCATGGTGATGGTTTCTCCGTGCATCGGTGACGAGCGAGCGGCATACATTGGGCGCCTGGCCGTTGGAAGGCGTGGCCGTCACACGAATGGAGGTAGTCTGCATGGGTACGCCCAGCGAGCCCAGCACGCTGGTGATGAGCTGTATCACGGGTGGGCGCAAGCGGCGTGAGCAAGCAGAGCCGGTCGACACAGCACCGAGAAGAGCGGCCCGTCGGAGGCCAGCATCAGCAGCGAGCACGTACGTTGTCCAGAGCAGGTGGAGCGCCTCCCGTCTGCGTTGGCAGAGAAAAGGTGCCCATGACGATGCTGGCGGGGCGGATCTGGCCACCCGGCAGCGGAGTGGGCAGGGGTGCGCCTCCAGCAGGCGCTGCCCCAGCGGGCGGCGTCTGTGCCTCCGGTGGGCGCTCAACCATGTGGATTGTCAGACCCGCCCTGATTGCTGTGGTGTAGTGGTGTGCTTGGACGTTAGTTGTGCGACGCAGAGACAAGGCAACGGCACGGCTGAGCAGCCGCAATTGCACGCAGCAACGTCTCCCCCACCAAGGAGGGCGTACAGTATGAGCCAACAGTTTGGTCGTCCTTGAGAACCTTGCCCTGGAAAATCAGGCGTTGCACGGTGGGTGCTACATTCGTAACGCTAGAGATCTTTGCTTTAAACTCGCCGATAGTGGTCTGGAAAGATAGAGGGAGAGTTGGAGGGGTCAATTGGCAAGAGAGCGACACCAGCACCAAACACAACCACGATCGTAAGGCAAAAGTAGATGTGAGGCGATTTTCCGTACGGCAGCAGAAACTTCCACGGGGTGAACTTTGCCGTCGAGTGTCTTAACGTTAACGCGAAACGTTTCGGCCGAGGGGCCCGTCTCTCCTTTCGTATCCATCTTCTATGGTCAAGGTGTACCGCTTGTGCCTGCCTGGTTTCCTTATCATTTTCCCTATCATGATTCCTCTAATAGCCTTGGCTGCTGACGTCACAGGAGATGAAAAAGAAAAGAAAAAGAACCTTCAAAAAAAGCAGGTGATTGTAAAAGAACAAATTTGTCAATCGATAGCGAGCGATGGAGGTCGAGAAGACCACGACTGCGGCAACTCATGTGGTAGATGAGGAGGTTGTGTCGCGATACATTCGTAATTCGCTGAAGAGGACGTACGATCTGTTCCTCAAGAATAACCAGATATTCCAGCCCCTGCCCGAGAATGAAGAGAGCGACCGCCTTGCCCTCTTCTCAAAAATTCAGGACGAGTACGAACCCGTGCGCCATCTGCAACCACCTGCCAAGCGCCAGGCTCCCTCCTCTTCCTCCACAAATGAAGCGCCCGCATCTGAAGATGGAGCCGAGACCGAAAAAAAGGTCGAGCGCGTGCTTCAGACATTACCCTCTACGGGATCGGCCGCATCCGCACAGCAATCGTCAGCAGTGGTGGCCTTCCGCGAGGTGGCTTCGGCCCAATCGCAGGGGGCGGGTAGCGGATTCACATCGATGGCGTTGGCCAAGCGAGGTCTCAATCTTGAGAAGCCCGAGTGGCACGCGCCATGGAAGCTCATGCGCGTCATCAGCGGCCATCTCGGCTGGGTTCGTTCTGTGGCCGTCGATCCGGCCAACGAATGGTTCGTTACCGGCTCGGCCGATCGTACGATCAAGATCTGGGATTTGGCCTCGGGTACGCTCAAGCTCACCCTGACGGGCCACATCAACACGCTGCGCGGTCTCGCCGTGTCGCCGCGCCACCCCTACCTCTTCTCGGCGTCCGAGGACAAGATGGTCAAGTGCTGGGATCTCGAATACAACAAGGTCATCCGACACTACCACGGCCACCTCTCGGGCGTCTACTGCCTCTCCCTCCACCCCACCATCGACGTGCTCGTCACCGGAGGCCGTGACTCGACCGCTCGCGTCTGGGACATGCGAACCAAGAACCAGGTGCGCCTCTCTCCCTCTCCTATGCACCGGCGTGGCCTTCCCTTTTGCTGCGTGCTCACACACCGGTCCCTTATCCTTGCGCGCGTAGGTCCACTGCCTGTCCTCGCACGCGGCGACAGTCGTGTCGATCATCACGCAGGCCACCGACCCGCAGATTGTCACCGGCTCGATGGACTCCACAGTAAAGCTGTGGGATCTGGCGGCGGGCAAGGCGATGTGCACCCTCACCAACCACAAGAAGGGCGTGCGCGCGATGACCATGCACCCGCGGGAGTACACCTTCGCGTCGGCCTCGGCCGACAACATCAAGAAGTGGAAGCTGCCCAAGGGCGACTTCCTGCACAACCTTCCCGGACACAACACCATCGTCCACTCGATGGCCATCAACGAGGACGGCGTGCTCGTGACCGGCGGCGATGATGGCTCGCTCTGCTTCTGGGACTGGAAGACCGGCCACCTCTACCAGCGCACGCAGACCATCGTCCAGCCAGGTAGACCCATCCTCTCCTCTGGCCCATGTCATCTCCTCTTTGACTGACCCTCTCCTCTCGCGCGCGCGTCGCCGACACGCACAGGTTCGCTCGACTGCGAAGCCGCCGTGTATGCTATGACGTTCGACCAGACGGGCTCGCGTCTCATCACCTGCGAGGCCGACAAGACCATCAAGGTGTGGAAGGAGGACGAGGACGCCACCGAGGAGACGCACCCCGTCCAGTGGAAGCCCTCGCGTGCCGTCAAGCGCTACTAGAGCAACTGCAACCCCCCCCCCCACCAATCCTCCTCTCCCTTCTCTTGTCCCACTGCGCAGCATGAAGCAGAAGAAGATGTTCATGTTCGTCGTTCATGGTTGCTCTCGCTCCGGGAAGAGCCAGCTCACCACCTCGCCCCAATCGTTGGCCTGCCACACCACCCTCCCTGCCCCAAACGCTCGTGAGGCTCCCGGCCCTCCAGCCGGATTGGGGGGGGGGGTACCTCGCCCGCTCGCCCGTGCTCCTTCGGCTTGGTCGGCCTTTGGGTGGTAGCACTCGGCGAGAGGCCTGCGGCGGAGAGCGCAGCCTCACGTGAGACCAGCACGCGGCGCGCGAGCGAGCGCGGGGACACACAATCTGTGATACGCACCGCAGAGGGATGTCGTGCGTGCGCA
The DNA here is from genome assembly GCA_027943245.1 of Acanthamoeba sp. SK_2022b. Lineage (NCBI taxonomy): Eukaryota > Discosea > Longamoebia > Acanthamoebidae > Acanthamoeba > Acanthamoeba sp. SK_2022b. The sequence goes on from JANDJZ010000211.1 coordinate 54,490, forward strand.
GCACCGTGGCAACGGTACTGCTGCTGCCCATCAGCACCCCGTAGTCGGCCTGCCGGTGGGCAAACCACGCGCCACGCACGTCAGCTGCGGCCCTTGCCTGGGCTCCCTCCACTCCCTCCCCGTGCAGGCGTTACCTCGAGGAGGGCCAGCACGTCGTTGAGCGTGTCGCCCACATACAGTATTCGCTGAGGAAGCGCGTCGAACGGCGTGTCAGCGACAGGCACCCCTCGAGGGGCCACTCTAGGGCGGCGTACGTTGTTGGGCCGGTCGTGTGCCTGCTGGCGCAGGCGTCGCACGTAGCGCTCCTTGTCCAGCGCCGAGACAGCCTGCATCTTCATCTGCCCCGTCGAGAGCCCGGTGGCTTCGTCGTAGAGCAGCTGCGCCATCACGCGGCCGAGCGAGTGTCAAGCCAAGCCAAGGCCAACAGGCCAGTGAGGGATGAGTCCGCGTGTGTGATGGCTTACCTCGTTGGTGCGGATGTGGTGTTCGTCGATGAGGCCGTCGAGAGTGCCCGCGAGGAAGTCCTTGCTCCAGTTGGCCGACAGCGCGTGCAGCTCGATGGCGCCATCGGGCGGATCGTCCTCGACGCCGACCGGTGGCGGGTCGATGCCCGTCGGTCTGCTGGAGGCCAGCGCGGAGGACAGTGGCCGTAGTCGACGAATGCATTCGACAGCCCGGGCGTGCAGGAGGTCCGATCGTGCCATCTGTCGACCCAGCTCGCGCCACTCGTCGCTGCTGAGCCCCTCCAGCACGCGAGCAGCCTCCACTCGCTGCACCGACTCGTACTCCTGACGTGGTCGCGATCATCGACGTCAGTGGCAATACAGCGGGAAAGGCGGCAGGGGGGGGTTGTGGTACGACGCGCTCTTCTTCGAGGAAGCGAGTGCGGAGCAGCGCTACGCTTTCGTGGTGCCGCTCGGGAGCTTGCAGCAGCTGGTCGAGGAAGGTGCGGTAGGGTCCGACGTAGGCCTCCTTCAGTTCTGCCCACACCTGCAGCTTGTTCTGCCGCTCATCTTCAGCTGCTCCGTGGTCGCCTCGCGACCTCAGCAGGGCCGAGCGGTTTCGGACGGCACCGTCGATAGCGGCTGCTATGACATCCTCGATGGTGTCACGCACCGTCAGGGTACCGTCCACGTCGAACACCACCGCCCCCAGCCGGAGGCCACGCCAGCCCTGTGCGCGCATACTACAAATGATTAGGTATCATTTATAATTTTAATTGGAACAGAGCGAGGCAGAAATTGCCTTCCAAAAAACGTGAAAAAGCGAGAACTTACCGAGCGGCATCTTTTGCCGGCCAAGCGCTTCTACGACAGAGAACACAAAATGGGAGGAGGATTGACAAAGCAAGAGCGCAAGCAGGTGTTCTATGTGTTCAGCAAAATCGACACGTCCAAGGCGGGTCACATTTCGATCGACAATCTTAAGGTACGACCACATCACTACCAACCGCGAACGGCGGAGAGCCCCATTTGATTCAATGCATGTTGTGGTTCAGAAATACTGCACAGGTTGGACAAAAGAGGGCCTGCTCCAGCTGCTCAAGTTTGCTTGTGCCACCAAGACCGGCGAGTACGTCGCACCCGTTCTCGGTTTTTCGTCGATCTTACCCCCCCCCCTTCTCAATCTATCCACAGAATAACGCCTGGCGGCTTCGAACAGTTCTGCAAAACACGAGTCGTCTACGCCTGGTACCTCTACGACAAGGAAGGCTGTACGTTAACCATCTTTGGCCCATAACCCCAGGGCCCATAACCCCTGCGCCTCATGGCGTGTTTTCTGTGAAGCTGTTTCGTAGTGTGTGAGCTCACTTTGGCCGTTTGTTTCTAGCCGGCTCGATCGACGTGGAGAACGTGAAGGACGTGCTGTACGACATGCTCAAGAGCGCCGGCGATGAGGAGATCGACACCATCGCCCAGGAGAAGGTCAAGCAGTGGGACACCAACGGCGACGGCAAGGTCACCCTCTCCGACTTCACCGAGTATGTGATCAAGTGCATCGCCTCCGAGAAGGACCCATGGGAGTTCGCCCAGGAGTAAGCAGCGTGTGTGTCCGACCCGCCTCCTCCCTCAACCACCTGCTCGTCGACATCATCACACCTCCTGCTTCTGTTGACGAGCGTAGCGCCTGTAAGTTTTGCTTCGTCTGTTTTTTGTATTTATTACCTCCGCTCCTGCCGTCACCGCACACCGCGCGGTGGCCGCACGCACGCCTCGCCTCCCAATGAATTCATTTCATCACGCAGCAGTCACCCTCTCAGTCTTGTGTGATACCTTACTGGGTGGTCGTTGTCTCCTTCAAGTCCATGCAATGGCGAGCTTTGCCGCGGTCATCCTCGCGCCGTAGTGGCCAGCCCAGAACTTCTTGTCCTTGCCCTTGGTCTTGAACCTCACCGCTCTGTCGTGTCGTCATCGCGTGGTTGATTCAAGGGAGGTACGCGCACAGCGGGTCTGACACAGACCTGGGCGTACCTTACGCCTGGCGGGTAGTCGCGGAACACATGTGTCTCCTGCGTCCAGGTCGTCTCGGCATCCTTGACACCGCTGGTCCATCCAGTTAGGAGCTCTCCCTTTTCGTCGAGCAGCTTCACCTGCATCATGCACGGCGCGTGTGTGGGGGGGGGGGAGATGAATGATTGATGATCGTGGGGGATCTGATGGCAGGTAGCGGGCGTACAGTGAGTTGGTAAACGCTGCCGCAGTCGGTCCTGGCGCAGTACCACTCGGACACGTGGATGGGCGGGGACGAGTCGAGGAAGGCCTCGCTCAGGCCCCGCTCCAAGAGGGACACCGTTTGCTTCTTTTTGCACCACTGATGACGGTCCCACAGTGAATCATACACGTTGGTCGCAGGTGCTTGAAGCTAGTGGGTACCGTGTAGGACGTGATGAAGAAGTGCTGGCAGCCTAGCAGCTCCGCGTTGGTCGGGGCGAGCTCCTCAACCTTCCAGCCGTCACCGCCCTTTCTAAAGAACCACCCCTGGTCGCCAGTGATCCCTTCCTCTGCGCTAGGGTTGCGCAGGAGATTCTGTGGCACTGGCAACAGGCGACGTAGCTTGCTGTGAGATCGCAGCGTGCTTGCGCCATACAGGCAAAGACAAAGAGGAGGGGGGCGGGTAACTGAAGTAGAACACCCTCCAACTCTCTGGTTGACAGGCGAGCGGAGAGGCGGCCGGGCATCTGCCTTGAATAAGGCAAACGAGGTGCCACAGCAGCTCGTCGCGTGCCAGGTGGAACCAACGGCGGCTCACCAGCGACACGGTACACAACACTTCACACGGGGGCAGCCACGAAAGAACCTGCACCCACATCTCTTGCGGCAGGTGCAGCCTGTTGTCCTCTTCCGCATCGTCTGCCTCAGTGAGAGGGATGCTGAAAGGTGGTGGTCGCTCCGTCTTGCGCATTGGCGGGAGGCGTAGCAAAACTGCGTGGGGACTTTAAGTCCACGCAGGAACGCCCCCAAAAATATAAAACATTGTACGCAATCACACTGCGCAGGTCCAGGCGCCGTAGTTAAGTGGTAAAATTCTCGCTTAGGGTGCGAGAGGCCCCGGTTCGATTCCGGGCGGCGCCCAATCTTTTTTGGTGCCTGGTATGAATTGGCAGAAGGCATCTTAATAAATACGCCATGGGCTAAAAGGAGACTGTAAAGATGTGGGCCAAGAAAAGTTTGTTGAACACTATACGTTATTCCTATTTGCACGAAACTGTAAACGTGATGTTCACCTTTTTTTCACACAAATGCAGAAAAAACAGTTTTTTCTGTGTTTTTGTGCTTGTCACAGTTCTTTTGTATTTCTTTGACGAAGTACAACAATGCTGATGGCGAAAAGCCGGTGCTGGTTGTGGAGAGTCAGCTTGGGTGTGTGGCAAAGGGTGGGTGTGGGAGATGAAACAATTTGGTGGTCGATTGTGGAGAAGAGAGCAAGCCATCCAGAATGGACACAGAGCAAGATTGCGGCAGAGTTGAAGGTGTCACCTGCGCTGGTCAGCAGAGTGATGCAATGGACACAAAAGGGAGAGCACGCACCAAGGAAGCATGGGGTCGGACGAAAACACAAGTTCCCATAGGAGAATGTCACTCTCATGGTGGAGCTACTTGCAGTTGAAGAGAAAGGGGTGATCTTCACAATGAAGGATGTCCAGTGAATCTTTGCTGATGAATTCAGCCAAGATTGGCCCACATTGATCACAACCTTGGGAATCTTGTCATCTGGTCTTGGTGTGGCCAGTGACCACTTTGGGAGTGATATCAACGTGACATCATGGTGGAGTCCTGGACAATTACCATGTTGACCATACTTGATTCCCCATACCCACTCCTCTATTCTATCACCTCTGATGCTAGTAATGGAGAGAAATTTGTAGATTTTCTTCTTGATTGTACCCCCTTCATCTTTCCTGGAGATGTGATTCTTGGCAATAATTGTTCATTCCATCAGCGGGGCTGGAGCAGTGAGGTGGCACATGCACACCTTGCTGCACTCAGGGCAGAGTATAAGCTTCTTCCTAAGTACTGCCCTGAGTTCAGCCCTGCAGAGAAGGGGTTCAGCTTTCTAAAAGCCCATCTTAGAATGTCATGTAGTGCTAAAGATGATCTCCTCCCCACCATTACTCTCATCTTAAATAAAATCACCACCCCAATCATGCTAGGTTGGTATGAGTCATGTGGATGGTTATTTTAATCTGAAACTTCTTCTTCATCCTCACAATCACTTCCAACTTCCACATCTCCAATCTCAACCATAGATGGATCAATCTTGAGATAGTGGGCTGTGCCCAATTCTGCCTGGCGTTGCTTGATGTAGGTGAGCTCTTCATCTCTGGTGAAGACCTTGGCCTTGAGCTTGTGCTTGATCTTCTTGTTGATCTTGCCCTGCAGATGGATGTAATGGTGGCATTCAGCCCATGACCTTGTGACCTTGATCATTGCCAGGGTGTGCTTCTTTGATCCCTCCTCCAGGCCGAATAGATCTGGATCGCTTGTGACCATGCGCTTGAGGGCTGGGCGCCACCACCCATCAAATTTCTTCTGGTGATGTACATGAAGAAGATCATCTTGCTGCTTCTTTGCCTTGTTCACCTCCTCTTTCTCTAGTGATTGTTTCCTCTTGCGCTTGGCAACCATCTCACTTTGTTGGTGCTTCTTTTCCTCAGGATGGAAGGGGAGATGATGGCATGATTTGAAACTTTTGCATTTGTTCTCCTTGCCACATTTGTGCCGCTCGCTGGGGATGATGATCTGGTGGCAGTTCTTCTTGCACCAATGGAGATTGTGTTGCTTTGTCCCTGGCAGTGGAGGAGACTTGGAGCTTGGGGGGGGCAGATGTGGTGGTGGAGGGGAGCTGGATGGCTGCTGTGGTGCCTTGGACTTGGTGATCGCAACCAAGATGCGCTTCTGATCACCAGGTAGGGTGATCTTCATCACATCCAGATCTTGCCCATCGATTTCAAGAACCACATCCAGAGTGAGGAACCCATTCAAAAGGAGGGTGGAGCGCAGGTCGGTGATCTTGTGGAGCGCGAGCCACATGTCAAGGTCGGATGGCTCGTCCGCCCAGTCCATGAGTGCGCGCCGACAAAAGAGCAAAAACCGACAGGTTTCTTTGGTTTTCAAAAAAAAACGGAGGAGCAAAAAGTTTTCCAACTTAGTTTGAAAAAAAGGTGAACATCACGTTTACGGTTTCGTGCAAATAGGAATATCCTTTATGTGGAGAGAGAACCTATCTATCAACTAAAACGGCTGGCTGAGGTGCCACCACAGGACTAAAAGATAGGGCGCCGCCCGGAATCGAACCGGGGCCTCTCGCACCCTAAGCGAGAATTTTACCACTTAACTACGGCGCCTTTCCTTATATATCACGAGGTCAATATCTATTCTGTTTTGGTTATGCCCCCCAGGTGCTCTGTGGATACGGTAACACTACTGCCTTTGTCTTCAAGTTTCTTAGATACTGCACAGTTGAGTAGCTTACTACTGCTGAACTCAAGCTCTGGAGCATGAGGCAAGGAAAGATATTGTGTTGTTTTGCTTGCCCTTCTTTACAAGTACTGCAATGCAGTTGTCTACCATTGCCTGTTTAATGCATCCAAAGGTGGACCAAGTGCTTTTCAATTTTGGAATGGGGCATGAAGAAAGTACACCCTGGAGTACCAAGCTTGGGGCACAAGAAGGCCGTGGATTGACACCTTTAACCAATGCTAAGAAGGGTAAGCACAATGGCTGTGGAAAGGATCCACCTTAGTCTCCACCCTCTTGCTTCATCTGCTTAAACTATTGTAAGGGGACTGCTGTGGGTCTCTCCCAAAGGCTGATGGACTTGCGCTTTCTTACACAATCCACAAGAATACAAAAACAAAAAAGGAACCACAACAATGTTGTTTATTAGTACTAGCAGGAGGCGCACAGCGGTACGCAATGCGGCTTGCTCTAGCTAGCTGCATGGCATTCAACTCAACAATATTACAACGCTGGGCGCTGTAGTTAAGTGGTAAAATTCCTGCTTCGGGTGCAGGAGGCCCCGGTTCGATTCCGGGCAGCGCCCTAGCATTTTTCACTGGTTTTCTACCCTATCAGCTTGGTGCCGCGAACATGAGCGTGGGCGAATTATTTTATTGTTTGGTTCTGTATAAAAGCGCGCGTTGTTGTTTACTTACTTATCCTACACCAGACTACAAGGGATCCCTTGCGAGCCTAGTCTTTGTCAAGCTCGGATTCGGCGACCCAGGTGAAGTTCATAAACTGCTGCTGAGCCGTCTTGCTGAGCACATCGTCGCCGGCGATCGACAACGCCGGCTTTTGTCTGGTGAAGGTCGGGTCGATTTGGCTGGTGTCGTGATCGCCTATGCAAAGAGAGGAGCCGTGGCCGCACATCAGCGTCACCCGATGACCACACCACACGCAAGCGACAAGGTGGGAATGACGCCGCACCCTTGACCTCGGGCACGAAAGGCGGGGTGATCTCGAGCCTGTTCAGCTTCTCCCAGTCAATATCGGCAAAGTAGGGGTGCTTCTTCAGCACCTCGGGGTCGACCAGGCGCTTCTTGACATCTCTTTCCAGGAGGCCCTGGATCAGGTCCGCCGCTGCAGGGTTGGGATCCTGGGACCAGGTTTCACCGTCAGCCCACGTGTCGTTTCATACGCGCAGAGAATGTAGAGGGGGGGGGTACCCTCTCCTTGATGGCCTTCACGTCGACGGGGTCGCCCAGGATCTTGCGATACCTGTTTAATCGGAGTTAGAAAAAACACACGACGACCACGAGAGCGGAGTCTGTTTTCGAGTGGTGGACACGCACATGACTTGGACGTCCTCCGAGTAGAACGGTGGGACGCCCACCAGCATTTCGTAGACCAGGGTGCCGTAGGACCACCAATCGACCTCCTTGCCGTACTCCTTCCCCTCGAGGACCTCGGGCGCCAGGTACTCGGGCGTGCCGCAGAAGGTAGCGGTGCGGTCGTCCTTGGCGTTGAGCCCCTCCTTGCTGATACCAAAGTCGGTCATGCGCACGTGTCCATCGGCGGAGATCAACACATTCTCCGGCTTCAGGTCCCGGTAGATGATTCCCTTTGTGTGGAGGTACTCGACACCTGCCGTCCCAGTGTGAGCCAGGCATGTTTAAATAAATAAAAAGGAATAAATAAACGCGCCATACCGAGAAGGATCTCGGCGGCGTAGAACTTGACCCGCTCGGGCGTGAACCCTCGCTCCTGCTGCTGCAGATGGAAGAACAGCTCGCCGCCGTTGATGTAGTCCATTGCAAAGAAAATCTTGTCTGCTCACGCGTACCGGCCAAGGGGAGAGGGAGTCAGAAACGCCACATCGGGGACTGATTGTGTGGCACCGGGCTGGGCCAGCTCTTTGTGAAGGAGGGACACGGGCGTAACTGGGGTTCTGGAAGGAGAAGTGGAGCTTGACGAGGAAGGGACTGTCGAGCTTGGTGAGGATGCTCCTCTCGGTTCGGAGCTTGACCACTTCGTCGGCCTCGACGATGGACTTCTTGTTGAGCACCTTCATCGCCATGATCTGGTCCGTGGGCTTGTAGCGGACCTGATACACCTTGCCTTGAACCATTGAACGCGTGCGTAGAAAGAGTGTAATGTGAGTAAGATGTGGACAAAGCATCAGCAATAATTTTAGATAAATTAGAGAATAATTAATAAATTTGTGATAAATAATTATAATGAACAGAAATTAATGAGAGTTCCGTACCGAAACCGCCACTTCCGATCACGTTGAGCGTTTCAAAGTCCTCAACAGTGACCTACGGTCGATTGTAAGCGCAAGTACGTGAGCAACGGAGCCGTGCTCGCCATTTCTCGTATCCTCAGCACCGCGCAATCCCATTCTACCGTTCCATCTACTCCTTTCCGCAGCGCTGCCAGTGTCGCTTTTCGTCGCTTTCGCTCTTTCTCACTCTTCGTCTTCGTTCTTTGGCGCGAAGGAGGGAGGAGGGGGGAAGGGGGAAGCGAACCTGCCTGGCGGCGAGGGTCGGAGGGTTGTGTCCGCTCCTCTTCATGCGCTCGTGCGAGGTCTCGCCGAACTTCTTGCGCTCCTGCGTGAGACTGTCGATCCAGCCCTTCATCTCCTCGTGGCTCGCGGCCACGATGTAGTACGAGCGGCTCGAGGTCATCACCTTGAAGCAGTGCTTCTTGTCCTTGTAGTCCTCCGCTCTCACCGAGCCCACATCCTTCAACGGAATCACTCCCTTCTTGTCTCCTGCTCGTCGATCCCCTCGGTCAGATGTAAAATCAAACTAAATCAAAAAGGCCAGGGCTGTCCTCTTCTGCTTCTTTCTTCCCGCCGATTGATCGAGCGCCGGGACTGCGGAAGATGCGGGGGGGGAGCAAGGGAGAAAAGCAGATGATACACGTGCCTCCTTTCTTGTTGTAGTAGGCGAACTCGTCGCCCTCGATGACGAACCATCGCTTCTTCCATGTCTTAAAGGACCCGCCCTCCTTCTGCAGCCATCCTTCTCGCAGCGCCATCTCTATTCTCTCCTTGCTAAAAGCGTTGCTGTTGCTCTGCTGTGTTGCTTGCCCACACAGCTCGCGTCGAGAGCTCCACGAGGTGGATTTCCTACGAATTGCAGGCCACCAATTTAAATTATGAAATAAATACGACCAAACAAATCACAAACCAACCAGCTCGCCAAGGACCCCGTATCGGGAGGTGGGCACGAGTTGTTGGTCTCCTGCCTGACACCCCGAGAGAGAGAGAGAGAGAGCTGGTGATCACTGCTGCGAGTGAGCCTCCTTCTCCTTTCCGTCGACGGGTAGCGGCGGGAGCGCCTCGGCGAGGAACTCCTGGATGTGGGCGAGCTCCTCCACGCACGCCGAGTGGGCCATGCCGGGGTATGACCGCAGCTTGGCCTTGCTCACACCACCTACGCGGCGGGTGTTTGTGTAGTGTGCATGATGACGATGGGCAATCAGCAACGATCTCCTCTTGCGGTATCCAAGAAGGAGTGGGAGGCACCAGACTGGAGCAGCGCAAATGACTTCTGGCCCCACTCGTAGCGCACGACGCTGTCGGCCGTGCCGTGGCACATCAGCAGCGGAGTCTCCTTTGACTGTTCGGTGATAGCTACGGCGGAGGTCAGCGGGCTCGCGCCGAGGAATAGTTCACAGCGCAACACAAGGGAGCAGCCGTACTGTTGATGTATTCCTGGCTCTTCTGCTCTCGGATGGGCAGGTACCCGCTCATGGCGATGATGCCCCCCAGTCGCTCCGACAATCGGAACCTGGGTCACACGATGAGAACACACTTTGCTCCAGCAGGATTAAGCCTGGCTCAACAGCGCACTTTACCCGGTGTAGAGCGAAAGCGCAGCGCCTTGACTAAAGCCTCCCACAACAATGCGAGAGGCAGGGATGCCGTTTTCGATCTCTGTTCTGATCAACTTTTCGACTGACGGCAAAATGGAGAGTAGAGTTAGGTACTACAACTCTCGCGCAAGAGTCACGGTGGCGAGTTGGGTATTACTTCGCTGGCTTGACTCGGGGAGACCATCAAAGTCTTCGTGGTCGCGCGACGAGAGCGTCTTGATGTCGTACCACGCCGGCATGCGCTGGCCGTAGCTGATGGTCACTGGGCGCTTGGGTCTGCATACAGGAATGAACAATAATTAATAAATGAATTATTATAAAAGGTAGGCACATTATTTCTCGAGCCCGAGACGACTAGAGGATGGTACGCGGTTGGAAGAATGAATTTGAGGTGAGGGTTGGCGCGGTTGAAGCGCATCATCTCACTCTCCCACCCAGCGCCGGTGTCGCCCAACCCATGGATGAAAATCACCGTCCCTACGTGACAATCTGTAAATACGCCAGTGGCCTGCAGTTGTGGTTGGTGAGAGCGTACCGGTGTGAGTGGTGCGCGCAGGCAAAACGATGTCTTCCATTGAGGGCGGTTCTACTCGCGGCAGGCCTGTGCGTTCGCCTGCGGTTTTGGCCTTTTGGCTTTGGGCGGGCAGCTCCGGAGGCAGCTCGTTGGCTGTGGTAAAGCAAGCAGAGGACCCAACACAAGCACCGCCGATGTCCGAGGTGCCTCCTGGTCCTATTTGCAACACAAGGAGGCATAACCCAACCCAAAGAGGAAGCACAACCATTAGCCTGCTAGAATATTCCCTAGGCCGCACGAGACCAGAGCGAGAGCGCGAGCAGGGTTTCTTGGCGTGGTGAGTGGTAAGGTCATCCATCAATACAACGGTGCTGTCAAGCGCGCACTATCAATACCGGGGGTGTAGCTCAGATGGTAGAGCGCTCGCTTAGCATGCGAGAGGTAAAGGGATCGATACCCTTCTCCTCCAATACCCTTTTTTGTTGGTGAGTGGGCGCCTGGAGTCCCCCTCCCCAACATTGAGCCATACATACCCTCGGGTGAACTGCAGGCCGTCCTAGCTCAGTCGGTAGAGCGCAAGACTCTTAACCTTGTGGTCGTGGGTTCGAGCCCCACGGTCGGCTATCCTTTTTGCGACCTCACTGTGAATCTGCACTGTGGGTTCCAGCCATACAAGCAACCCCACACTGTCCACAGCACTGCAATGTGCAGGCTTGCAGGGGTGTAGCTCTGGTCATTCTTCTGTTGCACTGCATCTACAAAGGGGCCAATCATTGCAGCCATGTCCTCAACTGGCAGGTCAAGAAAATGAGTTCCATCCTCTCTGTATGCCAAGCACTGTAAATGCTCAACCACACTTTCTTGCAGCTTTATTCCTGTCACCATAACAGGAAGCACCCACTTGACTTATGGTGTGCTTTAGTGTTCACAGCCACTGTTTGAGCCATGGTGTGCAAGCCTCTGACAAGCTTACAGGAGCAAAGAAGAGGAAGCTTGCAGATGTGATCCAGTCTGCAGGCCAGCTGGAGCAAAGGAGCCATTGAGCAAACATACTTCCTACATAACTTGCATGTTCCTATTCCAACTCCCCACATGTGGTGAAGTGCAATTTACAAAAAACTACATTTTTCAAGCCAACCATTAGTTGTCCTGTGAGGTCAAAGGAGAAAAACTGCAGTTGCAAAAACAGGAAAAGATATTCCGCTGCCGGGAATCGAACCCGGGGCGCATGGGTGAGAACCATAAATGTTACCGACTACACCACAGCGGATTGTTAAAACCACATTGCTGTTGAACGTACTTAAAAGCCGAAGGAAACAAGTGTAACTATTTAACAACACAAATCTGATGTGAAGAGGTGGCCTGGAAGTGTCCTCCAGTCTCTCAACTGAGGAACACACAGGAAGAGTAGCAGGGCAAAAAGGAGATAGCCGACCGTGGGGCTCGAACCCACGACCACAAGATTAAGAGTCTTGCGCTCTACCGACTGAGCTAGGACGGCCTGCAGTTCACCCGAGGGTACGTGTGGCTCAATGTTGGGGGGGGGACAACAGGCGCCCACTCGCCAAACAAAAAAGGGTATTGGAGGAGAAGGGTATCGATCCCTTTACCTCTCGCATGCTAAGCGAGCGCTCTACCATCTGAGCTACACCCCCGATCTAAGGTAAATGCCCTTTTCAATTTTGCCCAGGCATTGAGGGTCACAGGGCCTTCTTATCCAAAGTTTCTTCTCATGGTGTTGGACAGCAACACAAAGATGGAGAGAGGCTACATATCTGGTCACCTGGTGAAGTGCTGTGGTTGACAAATCAGCAACTTGGTCTTTGTAGTGGAGGAAGCAGGGCAGCATTCGCCTGCCCAAAAACAGGTAGCACTCTAAAAGAAGCTACTCCCCCGCCGGGATTTGAGTGGAGGAGAAGGGTATCGATCCCTTTACCTCTCGCATGCTAAGCGAGCGCTCTACCATCTGAGCTACACCCCCGGTATTGAAAGTGAGAGCTTGTCAGCGCTTGTAATTACCAACGCAAGCACCGTGGCCAAGAGCTCCGCCGTCGAGAGGGAAACAGCGCAACGCAAGAATGCGAGCACAGGGCGAAGCCCAGCCCGAGGTGGCGAACGGCTTAATCGATGCTTTGCCCGACGAATTGTTGTTCTTCATCTTCAGCTTGCTTGCTCGTTCGGAAGATAGCTCCATCAAGGGACTCTCAACGTTGCAGCTCGTTTGCCGAAGATGGGACGCCGTAGCGAGGACCGAAGCGCTGTGGATGCGTGCCTGGGCCAACAGTCCCGCCACGTGTGGCCCTGCCCGCCCCTTCGTCTACGGTCGTGAGGCGGCCGCCCCCACCGACGCGGCAACCCGCTGGCCCGCCTTCATGTCGCACCTGCGCTCCTATGTAGAGGCCCACGTCGAGCAGGCCGCCTACGACGAGGGCTGGTGCCGCTACCTCACCACCTACCTCGAGAACAAGACCTTCGAGCTGGAGGTAGACCCGTCGTCCCCGCACCTCTCCTCCCACTACTTTGGCCGGGCGTTCTTCATCCTCTTCCGGTTCCGTCGCCACGGCGTGGTCGAGCGCGCGTGCTACTCCCACCTCGACCTGCGCACCCACGAGCGGTCCTACCGGCCCGTCACCTACCGCCACACGGGCACCTACTCGGTAGAGCTACGATCGGTCGACCGCGCCGACGCCGCGGAGACGGAGGAGGCGGGCGCGGAGGGCGAGCAGGCCAAGCCAGGGGTGCGCCCTCTCCGCCCCGTGCGCGATGGCGGCCACACGACTCAGTCCTCTCGCCTCACCCTCCTCACTGTCCCCGCACGCCGCAGTGTCGCATCGCGGTTATCCTCCAGCTGCCCAACTTGACTGGGACCACGCTCACGAAGGAGTACTACCTGGTGGATAACGGCAAGCGGTAAGCCCCATCTGCTGTCGACTCGTTCTCGTTGCGTTGACAACGCAAATGCCGCCCAGGCTGGATGTGGGCAACCAGATGATCTCGTACGTGCTGAAGAAGCGCGTCAACAAGCTGAAGCACAGGGCCCGCCTGTTCGTGTTCAACGTGAACGAGAAGAGGAAGCTGAACAAGATGCTCCGCCAGCAGCGCAGGGGGCAGGCGGTCTTCTTCGACCGGGACGACACCGTCGCCGGGGGAGAAGAGCCGAGTGAAGAAGAGGGAGACTCACAACGCCTTCGAAACGAAGAGGAGGAGAGTGGGCGATGATTGCCCCCCCCCCCTTCATAACAGAGTTCAATGAGCGACGCTCTTTCTTCATTCGTGCTCGAGCAATGACCAATGATTGATGAGTATGGGGAGCGAGACGGGGAGAGAGGAGAGCGGCGTGTGAGAGGCTCTGGTCACTTGCGCCCGCCGAGTATCTTCTTGAAGGTGTCGGTGTCCACCGCGGAGTAGTGGTTGGGGATGGGGCCCCTGTCATCGGCTTCCTTCATGGCCTTCTTGGCCTCGAGGTACTTCTTCAGGATCGGCGCCACGTCCGTTTCGTTGTTGGGCAACGCGTACCTGGTATCGCTCACGCGTCAGGTCGAGGGCGCATCACACACACACACACACACACACACACACACACATCACTTGGCCGTACCGCAAGGTGGGCGAGTAGGCTTCGATCAGGGTGGTGAGGTTGGGGAAGGTCTCCTTCTCGCCCGCGAACAGGAATCCGCCCTGCGGCAGGCCCTGGATGAGGGCGTGCTTGACCTCGCTCTGCGTCGCCACGAACGACGCCGCGAAGCAGCCTGGCTGCGAGCTGCACGTAGTACATAGATGGGCCAATCGATCGTGTTGGGCACGCGTCAATTTCTATGATTTATAAGATTATAAAACGTAATAATAATCATAAATAATTCATACCTGAATCGAATGAGGAAGGTGCCCTCGGGATGCCCTTGCAGCAACTCGATGGCCTCCGGAGGCGACACATCACCGTGGAACCAACTGAGTAGACCGCCATAGAGGGAGAGAATAAGCACACGCAAAGGCCACACGACCAATCACGCACAGAGAGATGGCGGTGAGAGATGAGAAAGGGAGGGCAACCTTTCTCTTGGTAGCTCGGAGGTGAACGAGTGCTGCAGGAAGACGCTGTAGTGGTCGACGATCTCCTGCAGCGACTTGAAGTACTTGCTCTTGTCGCCCTCCTCCTCGTCGATCTTGAAGCCCTCGGGCATGCAGCTCTGGACTGCGCGAGCCCAAGGCCAGGGAGAGGGAGAGAGCGACCAACGAATCAGACGCAAAGGCGTGGGCGTAGGCGTGTGGGCAATGTCTTTGGGGGGGGGGCTGAGACGTACTGAGGATATGGAGGATCTTGCGGTGCTCCTGGACAAAGGCCAGGGCGAAGGAGCCGCCCGAAGAGCGGCTGAACCGGATCAGGAAGGTGCCGATGGGCTGGTCCTCCAGCAGCAGCTCGGCCTCGCGCGACGTGAGGAAGCCGTGGAACCAAGGCGCCGTCAGAATGTTCCTCACCTGCGCCCAATGTACACGAAGCCACATTCCATTGTTGAGTCGACACATTCCAGGCCCGGCTAGGGTTGAGCGGAGCGAGGGAGGGGGGAGGGGGAGCGCGTACGTTGTTGACGACGTTGGTGAGCGGGCCAAAGCCCTTGAGGAATTCCGACCATTTGTACATGTTGATGTGACCCGTTCCCGAATTGTCTGGTGGTCGATGACACACACACAGAGAGAGAGAGAGATACCCCACGCACTCGATGTTACACATGCACACAAGGGGAGGAGAGAGAGAGAGAGAGAGCAGTGTACCGAGCACGTGTTTCATGAGCGCCTGGTCGTCCTTGGAGATGTGCACGCCGAGCGCTGAAGACAGCTCTTCGATGAACTCGTCCCATTTGACGTAGAAGGCCTGTCCGCCGCCGGCCGCTCAGCAAACGCGCGGAGGCGGAGTCGCAGATGGGGAGAAGGAGGAGCGGGGGTGGGGGAGGGGGTTACCTCCGCGCCAAAGAGCTTGAGCCAGAAGTCCTTGCCCTCGGGATCGGAGATCATCTCGTTGGAGAGGTGCCTGAGGTGCTGGTGCTCCTCGGCCAGCTCCTTGCCGGCCACGTCCACGATCGACGTGTACTTCTTGCGCGACGCCGACAAATTGCTGTCTTCTGTGCATCCCCCCCCCCCACGGGATTGCCACGCCACCGATTGCAGGTCACCAACTCCGCACACGCACACGCACACGCACACGCACACGCGCCCTACCTGTCTTCTTTTCAGAGGCCTCGATCGAGGAGCCCTCCCGCTTTTCCCTGTCGTCATCAACGACGGGGATGGTGGCAGTGGCGTTGGCGCCGAGCTTCTTGGAAGACTTGTCCTTCTTGACCTTCTTCTCCTTCTTCTTGTTGTCCCGGTCCTCCTTGTTCTTCTTGGCCTTCTTCTCGTCCTTCTTGCCCGTGCCCTTGTCCGACTTCTCCTTTGGCTTCTTGCTGTCCCGCTTGTCCGCCTTCTCCTTTTTCCGCGCAGTGATCGAGCCGCCTGCGCAGGTGTTGTGCGTGGGCCGCGGTGAATTAAGAGGCGAGCACGACGCGAAGACGCAGAGAGGCAGAGAAAGGGGCTCGCACTTGCGGTGGTCCTCTCTTCAAGCTCAGAGGCGAAGGAGTCTTCTCTCGATCTGGATCCCGAGGAGGAGGTGGAGGTGGGGGAGGGCGTGTTCTGCTTGGCGTTGATCT
>JANDJZ010000212.1:0-12115 GCA_027943245.1 Acanthamoeba sp. SK_2022b
CTGCCGTCTCGCCCAAGGTGCCCACCATGCTCGCCACTCTTTCATGCAGCTGTGACCTCTCACCGGCATCATGATCGCAGGTACACGCGCTGGCTAAGCTGGTCCGCGAGGCCAAGCATCTGGTGGTCTACACCGGGGCGGGCATCTCCATCTCCACTGCCGCCAACATCCCCGGTCCGCATCTCTCGCTCTCGGCATGCCGATCAACAAACCCAATTGGTCGCGCAGGGCGTGCGAAGGCAGGCTGGGACTGACGATCCATTGCTCGTGTGTCGCGCAATCAGACTTTCGAGGGCCGCAGGGCGTGTGGACGTTGATGGACAAGGGACTCGAGGCCGAGGGCATCCCGCTGGAGGCTGCCGTCCCCACCTACACCCACATGGCGCTGGTCGCATTGCAGGACCGCGGGATACTCAAGCATCTCGTCAGCCAAAATGTGGATGGGCTGCATCTGCGATCAGGCATCGACAAAGACAAGGTAAGTTGGGGAGATGGGCGCGGTGCCTGGCGAGGTCTCACTCGGCGGAATAATGTCTCTCTTTTCTCTCTCTCCCGGGTAGCTGTCGGAGCTCCACGGCAACTGCTACGTGGAAATCTGCGACTCGTGTGGCACCGAGTACTTTCGTGACTTCGACGTGGTGGACAACATTGGAGACGAGAGGAAGCCCTACGACGATCACTGCACCGGCCGACGTTGCGAAAAGCCGGACTGCTACCACGGCCAACTGCGTATGCAATCTCGGCCTCCGCCCATTTGCGTACGGCATACGCAGCGCCCGCTGTTAACTGTTGGCGTGTTTAGGGGACAACATCATCAACTTTGGGGAGCAGCTTCCGCGACCGGTGTTGGTCAATGCTCAGGATCATAGCCGGAAAGCCGACGTCGTGATCGCCATTGGCACCAGCCTTCGGGTGGAGCCCGCCGCTAGCTTGGTACAAGCACTGACTCCAATTGTTGATCGCTTCGACAGTCGGCGTGTCGACTCACTGTCTCTGTTCCTCCGAGTACAGCCACTGAAGAGCGTGAAGCGTGGAGGAAAGCTAGTGATCATCAACCTGCAGAAGACTCCCTACGACTCGTCGGCCCACCTGCGAATCTTTGCGCACTGCGACGGCGTCATGCGGCAGCTGATGCAGAGCTTGGGTACGGTACATGGCGTGTTCTATAGGGGACTGCGGCAGCTCCCCACGGCTCAGCCTGATTGGCCTGGCTGACCCATGAGCGCACAGGGGTCGAGGTGCCCGCCTACCGACCGTGACTGGCCAGATAAGCTTCGCTGCGACCGAGCGCGGACACAGTTCGCATTGTTTATTTGCCTCTGTTCATACACCAAAGGTTATTCCTTTGTCTGAATGTACCAGGTCGTGCGTGGTCGCCTTTGTTGGCCAACCGACATGAGTAGTACGGAGTGGTGCTGTGCTGTCATTTGGCACGTGGAGAAGCGATCAGCTCAGAGGCTGGCGGTGCGTGAAGAGAAGGCCCGCGCAGCACAACAGGCCGCTGAGGAGGAGAGAGAGCGGAAGCTGAAAGAAGAGGAAGAGCAAAGGAAACGTGAAGAGGTAAAGGAGTTGGAAGAGGAAGAGAAGAAGAGAAGAAGGCAAAAACGGTGGATGGCGATGAAACGGGCTGCCCACTGCCGCAGTGCATCACCCCCCCGCCAGCGAACTCGAGCGCAGGCCAACGTCACACCGAAGAACATCTGGGCCATGATTGAACTAAAACAGTTCATCAACCTTATCACCCTCCTACCCTGCTCCTATTGCTGTTCACTATCGTCACTCCAGTGCACCAAGTGGCGAGAAGAGGGTGGAGGATTCACAACCACCATCTGCTGCACCAAGTTCTTCATCGAATTCACCAGCACATCCCAGCTGGTGACCAACCACCATCATCGTGATGCCCCCTCCCACCTGGTGGTCGCGTGGGACCTCCACGGGCTACAAAAGGATGGAATTCGGACAAAATTATTAAAACTCGGGAATGGGCAAGTTAAAAATCGGAGGCACACAAAAGAGAACAGCAGAACGAGCAGGGATCAATGCATAGGGTGTTGGGAAGTGATTAGGGTGTTGGTTTAGGGTCAGGATTAGGGTTTAGGTTGGGGTTGGGATCGTTTTGGAATTGTGGAAGGGTGCAGCGCACCCTTCCACAATAACCGTCCCGATTTTTAACTTGTCCATTTCCGAACTTTCAGCGTGGAATCGGTCTGGGCACTTGTGGGTGGAGTTCCTCCAGTCAGCCATAACATTTATGCCAAACTCATGCGCACGGTGGTACTCTCCAACCACTCATTTCCTATGCCCACGTTACTGGCTATCTCTGATGTTGTGCTCTTAATGACCAACTGCAGGCTGGACCTGTGTTGACAACACTCACTGATGTATCCTGTGAAACCCAGCTGCGCAAGCTGTGCAAAAGGGGGAAAGGAGACATAGCTATTGACACTCAATACTCATCACGCCATTGGCACACAAATGAGATTACAACCATTGTGCGAGATGCACACTCAGGTTTATTGTTGCATCTCACACTTGCCAATGTCTCAACCTTATTGAGGTGTGTATGACCTGCAGGCAATCAGGAAGGTGGTATTGTGGGGCAACATTACATCCTCAAGGACACTGCTTCAGGCACCACCCAACACAGGCTGTGAATGTACACTGGAACATCAAGCACAGCAGAGGGTGATGGCTCTGCTCATCTACTTCAACATCTCAAAGTTCGTGTGGTTTCAGACCATCTTTTTGGCCCTAGAACACTCACAATGTTTTGTGGCTAGGAGAGTGGTGTTGTGCTCAATTCTGTGACAGCTGATGGCAACTCAGCCATCCACACAGTTGTAAAGGAGCAGTTTGGAGATGATGTGGTCACTCACAGAGACCCAAATCACTATGCTAAAGGGCTCATCAAGAACTTCAAGAACCTCATTCACCGCCACCCAGAACTTGCTGACCTGGGTGCTTTGCTCAAAGCTCACTTCCTTGTTGCCTGGATGCTGTGTGGGTGCTCACTGAGTTCATTGAAGGGTACCTTGCTGATCGCCAGTGGTGCCTTCATGGCTTCAACACCATTCAGATGGAGTCCCTTAATGGGACTGCCTGTAAGCATGTAGATAAAGAGTGCAACTGTCATGTATGGCCCTCTCTTTGATGCAGCAATACTGGAGCGCAATGAAGGTTCATAGGAAGCATGGTAAGAAGATATGCCAATCTAACACTCTTTCCAACACCAGGGACACACTCACTCCTGATGTTGTTTCAGCACCTTGGCTTCCCAGTCACATCACACCAGGAGTCCTGCTGGCTGCGTATAACTACTGCCTGTAAGAGATGCCAAAAAGTACGCTATAAGTGCAAGACTGCAGCAAAAGCAGCTCAAGCAATCACAGAAACTGGTGTGTACTCCCATTTACCTTGCATTATCTCTTATGAGCTAACCATCAGCCTGACATTGAGAGGAGGCAAGGCAGCACAGAAGAAAGTTCTTTACAAGCACACGTCAGCTATGGCAGAGTGGGTTGTGTGCACACACAGAGTGGGAGACTGTATGTGGCTTATCCCCAGCAGTCACTGATGTAGTGTGGTCTTTGCCACTTATGTCACAACTCTGTGCAGTGGTCATGGAACACCTGAAAACATACCTCAAGGCCCACAACACCAAGTGACAACCAGGCAAGAAGGCAATGTGACTGAAGCAGGTTGTTGATCATGTGTTTGGTCAAGATGCCATGGTATGTAAAGCGCTGCCTGCAATGTTGGACATGACTGAGCACTTGTACCCATCAGGTCCCCATGGAGAATGTGCTGGAGAAGAGGCCACCAGAAAATCACTTGCACACAACATGTCCACACAAATGGGTGAAAGCCAGTGGGAAGGTACAAACCACCAACAACAGTCCTTACTTCCACTATCCTCATCCCCACCATCTCCTCAAGGATGTGGTGCACCTATCCAGGGTGCACTGCAAGTTATTCAACATGTGGGAGCATGCAATGGCACTTCAAGCTCAAACACACATTGCCCTCACTCTTGCCCGCAACCTCAACCTTGCCGTTGCCATTACTGTTGCCAGTCCCAGCACCATCCCTGTCACCTTTGGCATTCCCATCGCCATTGCTGTTCCTGTCGCCATCACCATTCCCAGCACCATCCCCATTGCCTTTGCCATCCCCATCGCCATTGCTGTTCCCATCATTCCTGGCACCATCCCCATTGCCTTTGCTGTTTCTGTCGCTGTTGCCCTCCTCCACACGCTCACCTTCGCCCTCCCACATGTCATCATCCTCCCATCCCCAGCTACAACGCCAAGATAGTTTTGACCTAGATGACTTCCTTGCCAGCCTTCCACCCACTTCACTGCTGGCAGTTCCCTCACCACAACCACCACTCAACTTTGATGATTGTCTTGAAGAGCTGGCCAAGCACATCCTCCTGAGCCCTCAAGCCCTAGCAGCAGAAGTGAGAGCCTATGAGATCCAGGCTGAGCTGTGGCTTCTCCACCTGTGGCTTAAGCACTTCAAGCAGAAGCACCCTTTGACAGCAAAGAAGCTAGACCATGCCTGCATACTTCAAATCATGATGGTGAAACTGGCTGCCACAGTGCTCAATTTTTGGGTAAATAAAAGCGCACTGGCCCCTTAAGTGGCAACAACCAGGGCAAACTTGCTTGGGCAAGGTTGGCCATGATGGGCAAGCTCCATTTTGCACAATGGAGAAACTAGCCATAGTGGTTCTCCTCTTGTGCGCTTTCTTCTGTCCACCTCATGAGGAAAAACACATACCCTGTCCCTTCCCCCTATTGCAAGCCCCCTTCCTTGCCAACTCCATTTGTCTGGGGGGGGGGTAGTATGTGTGGACCTGATTGAAAGCAGCGGCTGTAATTCGACCTTGGCTATGGCAATGGGCCTGGCAGTCTGTGGGGATATTATTGAAATGGCCCAGGGTGTCTACCTGGATGTTGGACAAGTTGATCCCCCTGGGGAGCTGGAAATTAGGTAGCCCATTTGGTTTGTTGAGTTGGCCTGGAAGCACCACTCACTGTGTGGGTGGCCAGGTAACTCTTGCAGATGCTTCCCTTGTCACAAACAGCACACTCACCCTTAGTGGCGACTCCTTCAGCTTTTTGGAGAGTGGTTTGTACCTCCGCCTGACCTGCATTGACCCAACTTGGATTGTTTTCGTGTGCCACAGACATTCATTTCCTTTCCTCAGGAGGACTGGTTCAGCATGTGGGCCTGGTCTTCTCCACAATGGCAGGAATCCATAACATGTATGTGCCATATGTGACCACCAGGCCTGTGCTGATCACCTTCTCGCACTCTCTCTCTCTCTCTCTCTTCCATTGCCCATATAGTCTTAATGGTTGAGGGCCAGTGGCTGCAGTATGGTGCAATGTGGGCCTCTGCCATGTTGAAGAATTCCAGTGTTGGTGTGGCCTAAGTGGACAATGGATACAAAACTGGACCACCAATATTGAGGTCAGCAGCTTGGGAGACTTGGGCTCAGCATTCAGTATGCCCATGCTCCATGTTCTGCGCCAGGTGGTGTTAGTACTGGGGTGGGCGGAGTTTGTCTACACCAATGGGGAGAGGGGTGGGTGGAGTTTCTATAGACCAATGAGAGGAGGTAAGGAGTTACAGGTAATTCCAACCAATAATAATTATTATTAGCATAGTAAATTAAGAAGAGATTGTCTGAAATTACTTCTCATTTCAGAAGAAGAGGACAGACTGCCTATTGGCTGTGAGGGTGTGGTTGCAGACAGATGGTGAACATGACTGTTAATGGCACCACATCCATTGAAGGTATATGTGGTTGGTTGACCCTGTGTCGGTGGCACTCACCTCTTGCCACTCCTCCCAGGTGTTTGCTTGTTGTTGATGGCCAACTGGACTCAAAGCACCACCATCTGGCTCCATGTCAATGGAAATGCCTTGGCCCATGGTGAGTGAACTCAATTCCATGAAGCATCCTCGTTGGCACGGTGCCAGAATGGAGAACTGACCACACAGCACGCTCATCAACCACCAGGAGTGGTGGTTGATTATGAGGCTGTGTGGCAGCAACTTAACACCACACATGGTGGTGCTTACCTATCTGTGACAGGCAAGATGGACACCACCAGTACTGCCACACAACCACACTTGTGAGCTTTAGGCAGCCCTGATGGACTGCATGTGGGGCGCGCTCCATTCAGGCATCTTGGTTGCAGGCACCTTGCTCTGGAGTTTTGCCACTGGTTGCAAACGTCCATGGCACCACCAACACAAGTGGTACCCCTGCCTTGTGCAATGCAATAAGTTCTCCCTGAGCACTCACAATGGCTTTCTGGGCATTTATGTCAATGCTTCTGGCTGGGTTACGCTGACATTTTAAGGCCTCCTCACTGTCACAGGGTCTGATTGATTCAACTTTGAGGATGGAGCAACTCCTCTGACCTTGGTGCTGATTGGGATTTGGGTTGATGTCTCCAGCCTCCATGCTGCCTGGATGAGCCACCGTGACTTTCCAATGCAGTTGGGCCTCTGCACCCTGGCTCATGTGCTGCATGGCCTGCTCTTGCATGAACAACACAGTGATCTGTCCAGTGCTGCTGCCCAAATCTTCAGTGTCATCCATCACAGCAGCAGTTGACCCAGTGACGCCCAGTGTAGTGATTTGGCCAACAAACAATACCAAGTTGAATGAGGCAGGAGGTGAAGTGTGACCTTGTCAGTGTGGAAGAGATTGACAATAATGATGCTATGGTGGTCAACATCTCCCTAAGACAAGTTTCTTTGTCCACTCTTCCCACATTGGTGCGCCCCAACTCATGAGAAGTGGACATGTTCAACAGTGGGATGGGCTCTCAGCAACTGCTTGGAGAGCTCTGTCATCGCCAATGTGACTGCCATCTGCCTCTCCATGCCTCTTTCCAATGTTGCCATTTTGTTGTACACGTTCCTGACATTCCAAAGTCAGGAAACCAAATTTTTGGTAGGTTGGTGCAGTCACTGGCTGCACATCATCCCTTCATCTCACTCTTGTATGGTGTGTAGCACAGGAGCTTGAGCAAGACCAACATAAATTTTAATCCTTTTTCATGCACACTAGAAGCAGCCAGCTTATTGCCACACCTTCTTAATGAGCTTCACAAATGTGTTGGGGCAATAGCTAGGAATGAGCAGTTGGCCCTCCATGACATCAAGCATCATTTAGTTGCTGGGAGTCACTATGGTGGGTAAGTACAGAGCAAGTGGCTTATAGTGTGACAAGATGTGGTGAGTGTCATCAGGCCAATCCACAAGATTACTTGGTTACTCATGGTACATTGTTGACCACTACGCTGAAAAACACTCCATAGAGCCATTCTGAGGTGGAGATGGACAATAAAGAGGGGAGGAGAGCTGGGCCGTGAGGCCACCCTGTGGTTTGAGATAAATGTTTGTGCTCCATTTCTGCTCCTCATAGCGTCAAGATGCCAGACCCAATGTCTCGGTTCCATTTCAACCGCGGAAGCTTGGAAACCGGAGTTCAGTGATAACAGTCCCCTGCTCTTCTTCGCTGTCTTCCCAGCTCCGCACTCGGCGCATGGTCTCCAAGCGCTCCCGTATCTCTGCGCTGTTACGTTCGACATATCAACAAGTTAATCTTCCCTACGCGCCCCTGAGGGGGGGGGGGCAATAACGCACGCAGGTCGGGCTGGCAGCAACGCGATGATGGCATCCGGCGAGGAGAGTCCCCACTGCGCGACCCCTTCTTCCAAAGTCGCCAGGTCTTCGAGAGACCACACGCCCCTGGTGGAAATAAATCCACTATTTACAACCAAAAACGTTCTTGAAAAAGGCTGCGGGCGCATGAAAAGTACGCTGGCAGCTCTTGCTTTTGCGAGCCCGTTCGCTTCCGGCGTGGCTTACGAGGGTTGCTATCGCTGCTTTCCTCGTCGTCTTCTCGCTTCCGTCGGCGCTTGCCGCCGTGCTGTGCTACGGTGCGGTATTCCTCAGCCACCTCCTTACAGCTTCGGGCGGTCTCGCTACAATGCCACGCCAGAGCATCGAAGAAGTCCTCGTCCCCAGTGAAACATACCTCGCCCTCCATCTCTTGCTTGTGGAGCTTAGGTCTCAGCCAGGAAATTGGGTTCCCTTTCTGTTCCTCGAATTTAATTTTTGGCTTGCTGACGTGGCCGGTCTCCAAAAAGGAAGGTGCCCGCTGGGCAACGGGCCCGTTGCTCCTACGCTCGTTAGGGCGCTACCTGCAGCTGTATCCTGACGCCAAAAATTCGGTAACCGTTTGCAAGAAACAGTCTGCTACCTCGAGAGATTCCTTGACCTACTGGGTTGCGTGCTGAGCAGTAAGGGGGGAACGACCCAAAAACGACTTTCATCTCTCCATAGTACATCTCACATCTCGCTAGCTATACGGTGGTGGTTGTTATACGAGAGAGCGCTTGAGACTCACCGTATATCTCATTACGCATCGGTAGAGGGCGATGGATCCCGCCACTTTAAAGAAACGAGGTTCTCTCCAGCGAACAGCTCGCCAGAGCGTGCGAAAGGATAGAACCTTCTCCATACCCTGCTTTCTTGACATACCAGTTCGCCCCCCCCCTCACTTCTCCTTCCCTTGCGCCCCACATCACGTTTGTAGGCAATCATTTCCCCGCCTTCAATCTCATGCTCCTCGTACTACGATTCGGTGTAGTTGACACTTTTAACAATCTTGCCTCCTCACTTTTAACGCGGTTCCCTACAGAGCCGCTCGGGTGCCGCCATTGGGGCTCATAACGGAGAACAGCGAAGCTCAATTGTTATCTATGGACAGAAGAAGGACGGTCGCCGGTCCATACGGGCAGGTACGGTGGCGAACTGGCAGCCTGTTGCTCTTATATTGGCTCACTTGGCGGTATCAGGCACACTTGAATCGCTCGTGGAACTGTTGGCCGAGGACGAGTTAGCTGACCCGGACTACGTGGAGACCTTCATCGCCACACATAACTACTTCATCGATTCCCAGTCGTTCATGAGCAGGTACCAAGCGTGCCCAACACAGGACGCGTGGCGCACAGTCACAAGCAACATGCTGATGTGTTTTACCCCGCCAATTCGCAGACTAATGGCCCGATTCTATGATGGCGACGACGCCCGAGTCATTGAGGTGTTCGAAAAATGGATCAACTGTTACGGCAGTGAGGACTTCAGCGAGGAGAATCAGCTTCTCTTCAATATGTTCCTTGGCGATCTCGACAGCAAAGGTAGCTCCCCTGCGCATCTCTTGTCCTGAGCGCTCTCCTACAATTCTCATCCACTTCGCCCTGGTCGCGGTGGCATACGTACAGGCTTGCAGCCGATCACAGAAAAGCTCCGCCAAATGATTCGGGAACAGCAGGCACTAGCCGACAAACGAAAACAACAAGAGGAAGAGGAGGCGAGAAAGGACGCGGAGGTACGGGTTCGATAGCCTTGCACATCAATACCGTCAACTTACCCAAGTGGCCGTTACGTCTTCAGGAGTTGGCAAACAGAAATAGCTCCTCCCCAATAGTTATCCTCTACCAAATTAGGTAAGGCTTCGAACTTCTCCCTCCAATGCGACTTTGCTCACGCAAAGCTGGTTTCCTTCTAGTGGGCTCCATCCGAAGCAGTACACACCACCGCAGATCGCGTTCCATCTCACGCAGATGGAGTATCAGATGTTTTCAGAGATCCCACAGCGCGAATACCTACACAATGCATGGAGCAAGAAGGGCGGGCGGGAAGGTCAGCTCCCCGGCCCTATGCGCTTGCAGTTTTAGTGTCTGAGACTCATCGCCCGCTCCCTTTGGTGGTTCTACAGCCAAAAAGCTCAGCAAGCTTATCGACCGATTTAACGCTGTAAGCTTCTGGGTTGCCACCTCTATTCTCACCCACGGACACTCCACAAAGAAACGGTACCCACTCTTCGTTCGTAGGAGCAAACTATGCGGAGGTGATGACTATCCGCTCTCCCCCACCAGGGTCCAGATGTTGGTGATGTTTATTGCAGTGGCGGACATGTGCGTCAAGCTGCAGAACTACCAATCGGCGATGCAGATCTTCTCTGCGCTCAACATGAACCCCGTACAGCGCCTTAAAGACGAGTGGAAGGGGCTACCCAAGAGGAGCCAACAGATGTATGCCGAACTTCAGACCCTCTTCGCCAGTGAGGGCAACTTCAAAAACTATCGCGGTGTCATGTACGTAACAGGGTAGAGCAAGACGCAACTCAGTACGTGCTTCACTCACGTGCATCTCCTCTCTTTTTCTTGTAACACGCAGCCGAACGGTCTCGGCGCCAGCCATTCCCCTCCTCTCCGTCATTCTGTCGGATCTCACGATGATCGAGGAGAACGACAACAACATCGACATCAAGGACAGTACGCGCCCGCGTAGTCCCAAGCCATGATGGGCATACACTAACATCATCCCTGATCAGATCCAAGTGTGACAATAGAGACAAGTAATGCCCTGATGAGCCCCGGTGGCACGACTGAGGAGAAGTTGATTCATTTCGAGAAGATGACGATGATCTACGAGACTCTGAGCGTCCTCAAGCGGTGCTTCGAGGTCTCGTACAGCGAAGCCATGATGGATTCTGTGGCGGCAGGTGAGGGTACCAAGGGCGAGGGTACAATCGAGGAGCTCCTGTGGATGCTTAGAGTGCTCCCTCGTCTGCCTGAGAAGGAGCTCTACGAGTTCAAGGGAGACAGCAAGAAGAAGGTACCCCACACACAACACCCGTACCTGGTGCTGGTCACCCACGTGCTGACCGGAGCCTATGCACAGGTGAAAGAGCTAAAGAAAACATACAAGGCTGTGTCCAAGGAGAAGAAGAAGGCGTGAGTTTCACGGTTCTTCTCTGCTCTCCGACTCTTGTGCCAACAACATTTTCCCTTCTGTTTCTTTAAGCGTTTTCCTGCCCATTCTGAGCATTTTCCCGGTTTTCTGCGTCCGTCATTTTTCTGTTTTTTCTGTTCCGTCCTTCTTCGTCTTGGCCGTGAAGATCGCACATCGCCGCTCCCCCAATCTCAATTGAATTCAATTCAACTCTCACATAGATCATGGAACAGCCCAACGAAAGCCAGAAGAGGAAGCTTGACCTCAACGAGACTGAGGCGGGTGCCCCGAAGGCCGAGGAGGCGACTGGAGAGCCCAGCGCCAAGAAGGCCAAGGTGGAGGAGATCACTCCTGCCAAGATCAAGAAGCAGATCGAGTACTACTTCTCCGACAGCAACTACCGCCGCGACAAGTGGCTCCAGGAAGAAGCCGCCAAGCACCCGGAGGGATGTACGTATTTTTACCTCCCATGCGTTGTGTAACTAAAATCATGCAAATTTGGAATTTCTGGAGAAATGATTTTTGTTTGGTCAATGATCTCGAGATCGAGATGTGTCTTTGGCTCACATTCTTACTTCATCAGTCATCGAGATCGCCAAGATCGCCGCCTTCCCTCGTCTTCAGTCGATGACCACCGATTTGAGCGTCGTCACTGACCTCATGCGCAGCTCCGATCGCCTTACGGTACGATACACTAATCCGCGTTCATAGGAGTGCCCGCAAGGCTATGCAAATTAACCCTTTGTTTCCTGATTTACCACCAAGGTGTCGGACGATGGCCTGCTCGTGAAGAGGGCGCACCCTCTGCCTGCTGAGGACGACTCGTACAAGAAGACCATCTTTGTTGTACGTGCCGCTGCTCCCTGGCCTCTCTCGCCGTGCCTGACATTTGCACTCTCCCTCTTGTTATGTTTGGCCAACTGTAGAGGGGACTCCCGGAGGACGTCACCATCGATTCCCTCGAGGCCCACTTCTCTCCCTCTGGCGCCGTTGCCCGCGTCATCATCTTCAGGGACGAGAACAAGAAGCCCAAGGTACGGTTGCATCTTCAGGAACGAGCGGTCCTTGTCAGTTTTCGTCTTGTTGTGGAGGAGACTTGACAGGCACGGAGGCGAGTGTTTTTAACTGGTCGGGTCGTGCCGTTTTGGTAGGGCGATGCCTGCGTCGAGTTCGAGACGGAGGAGGCTGCCAAGGCCGCCAAGGCCACCGAGAAGCAGGACTTCAACGGCCGCGAGATCACCGTTTCGGCCAAGTACGCACGCCTCCTGTGCCGACGATGTCTGTC
>JANDJZ010000213.1:0-67386 GCA_027943245.1 Acanthamoeba sp. SK_2022b
CCTCCTCGTTCGACATATCTAGTAGCACAGATATTTTTTTAATTATTTATATCTTTATTTATTTATTTTCTATTTGTTACATATTTATTTATTTATAATGGACAGTTGAGGGGAGGATAGGGACCTCGCAGGGTGGCGCGCAGTGAAAGGTCGAGATGGGAGCGCTCCTGCCACAGGAGGTCGCGCCACTCGCGGCACACCTCCTCCAAGTAGCGCGGGCGTCGCCTTGCGCTCCCTCCCGGGCAGAGCGAGCCATAGAGCGCAGACATCACTTCCGCTTCTCCATCTCCTCCATCTTCCTCGGATCCTTCGCCAGCCACCGGCAGCAAGGCGAGGATCTTGAGCTTCACCTCCAGCGGCAGCTCGTCCCACATCTCTCTGTCTTTTTGTTTATTATTTTTTATGCCTTGATTTGGTTATTTATTATTTATTATTTATTATTTAATTAATTATTTTAGTTATGTATTTGTCTGGCGAGTGTGTGGGAGTAGAGGTTGGTGATGTTGATGTGGGATTGGGTGTTCTTCAATAAATAACAAAGGACAATAATTAACAGGTGAGCGGGGAAAACTGAAGAAGGGGGAGGGAGCAGGAGGAGAGGTTCATCGAGCCAGCGAAGCACAGACGCGAGAGGAGAGAAGCAGCGAGTGTGGTGGAGAGAAGAAGAAGAAGAAGAAGAAGAGAGAGAGAGAGAGAGAGAGAGGTCACAGGTCGTTGAGGAGGTCGTGAAGGAACTTGTACTGACACTTTGTCTGCACCATGCCCGACCTGGATGAACCACGTCACACGAGGAGGTCAGTGGCATTGTCGACAGACGAGGCCTCCTCCGATGAGGGTTTTCGTTACCTCTGTTCTCGCAGAAGGGCCACGATGGCCTTCATGTCGATGTCCTCCTTGCTGTTGACCCGCGCGAGCTTGAGCTTCTCGGCCGCGATGTGGGCCGCGATGAGGGTGCCCGTTCTCCCCAGCCCCGCGCTGCAGTGAAGCACGATCGGCCCGTTGGGCTCCGCGCTCCCCGGGATCGTCGGCTCCTTGTTGAAGCTCTCCATCAGCTGCGCGCGCACACACGACACGACACGACACGACACGGTCAGCCCGCCAGTTCCATTGCGACAACACGCACACAACACGCGCGCGCACACACACCTCGAGCAGCTGGATGAAGGCGTTGGTGTTTTGAGGGACGCCAAAGTCGGGCCACCCCGTGAAGTGGATCTGAATCACCTGCCGCTCCACGTCGGGCTCCTCGTCGTTCCTGTGTGCACCATATATATTTAAATATATTTTTAATATTAAAAAAAGAGTTAAATATTTAACCGATGATAGCAACGGAGAGTGAATTGTGGCCTTACCGCAGCCGGAAGTGGCGAATGGTGACGTCTTCGTCGCCTTCCTGTATCGCGGACTTGACCAGGCTGACCCTCATCTTGCCGTACTGCTTCCAGCCTGCAGCGTCACCATCGTCTGAGTTTCACTTTACATCAATTTCCCATTCCGTTTTTCACTTCATCTCATGAAATAACCGTATTAATAATTTTCAATTAAAATAGATTACATTTAAAAAAAAAGAATATAATTGTTAACAAAATAAAAAACGGGGAAAAAGAAGCGGGAACGAACCGCCATCCTCCCCAGAGAAGCTGCCTCGCGCCCTCCCCAGCGGGCCCTTGCGCGGCCAGTATATCTCGGCCTTCGTTCGGTCGTTTTCGGTCAGCCTGCACGACAGTCGCGCGGAACAACGACCCCCACGCGAGTATCCTCCTTAGGCCATGGTCCACGTGTGTGCGTGTTGCGGCAATTCTTACCTCGTGAGCATCATGATCACGCGAGTGTTTTGCTCCCACACCATCAGCCAAAAATCACCAAACGTGTTTGGCAGAGGAGCCTGCGTGTGGCAAGGTCGAGGAGGAGGGCATCGTGAGTGACTTGGTATCGAGACATGCTGTGGACTGAACGAGAAGGGAGAGGAGAGGAGGAGGAGATGAAGGGAAGCAGTACCTGGGCAGCGATATACTGCGTCTGCTCGCCCTGTATGTAGTTGGCGTTGATGTAGTCCGTATCCCCTCCCTTCAAAACGACTCGTGTCTCTGGATTGGGCAGCGCATTGCCGTAACGATTCTTGTCCCTGTGCACGTGGATAGCAGCAGCATCGAACAGAGAAACCGTGAGCAGAGCGAAAGCAAACCACCTCTACCTTCGTGTGCAGAGAGCAGTTGGCGTTGGGGAGTGCAGTACCTGTTCTTGTGTTGCAGGGCAAACGAAAAGTCTGGCTTCTGCTTCTCCTCGGTCTCCAGAGCCAACACTCTAAACTCCTGCAGAAGAAGAAGAAGATGGCGAAGAGGAAGGAGGTATGAGAAGAAAAGTCATCCCAGCAGAGCAGTCGATCGCTGGAGATGCGCAAATTTCGATGCGATTTTTGTAGCGCTACTCGAGTTGGAGACGGAGGGAGGGTTACCTGCGAGACCGTCCAATCCTTCTTTCGTCGTCGCTGCTGCCGTGGTAGAGAAAGGCTGCCGCTATCTGGATGGAGAAGAGCCCCCTTGCCGCATTCCTCCTCCGATTCAGAATCGTCGCTGCTACTCGATTCGTCTGAGTCTGTGGTCTCCTCTTCCTTTTCCTCTTCCCGTTCGGCCTCTCTTTCCATGGGGTCCTTGTCCTTATCGGGTGGTGTAGTGGACGGTGGCGTGAAACTTGAAGATGGCGATGTGCTGGTAGAGGAAGCGCTGCCCGTGGAGAAGACCTTACGCTTCTTTTTCCTGCCATCTCCTCCATTTTCGTCAGTGCTGCTCGTGCCCTCAGAGTGGTAGCCCTTGCTAATCTTGGCCATCTTGCTCTTCTTTTTCTTCTTGAGTTCGCCTGCTTCATCGCCGCTGTTGGAGAATTCCTCGGCCAGAACGCGCTCTCGTTCGCGCTCTTCCTTCCCCTTTTCCTTGCGCTCCTCTCGTTCCTTGACCTTCTTCTTGAAGAACTTCTCCATCGCAATCTTCGAACCAAGAAATCGATCGGCCAGTTTACCGCCACCGTCCTTGCCTCCTGCGCCGTCCTTGCCGCCGTCAGCCCCCTTGGGGGCCTTCTTTTGTTCCTTTTCGAGCTTTTTCTGCTCCTTCCTTTCTATCTTCTCCAATCGTTCCCGTTCGATCTTCTCTTTCTTCTCGGCCTTCTTCTTGTCCGGCGATCGTCCATCGGGTCTGTCTGAGCTCGCCCCCTTGTTGCTCGGGGACGCCGATGGTGCGCCGCCTTGCTCGTCGCTAACGAAGATCGTCGGCATAAGTGGGCCATTCGTTCCGTTGGGTGGCTTCGGCTCGCCCCCAACCGCCAAAAGATGGGCCTTCTTCATCGGCTCGAGTAGCGCGTCTGCCTCTTTTCTCGGTGAATCGACAAATTAATTAATAATAATTGTTATTTAAGGGAATCGTGGCGGACGACGAGATCGGCGTGGCGATGGAGGAGTGGCGCAACGAGATAGAAAGGCTGTCTCTATAATTCTATTCTAGTGGCTCATCTACCCGTTCCTGTCTCTTCTCGACAACATAAACATAACAAAAGAAAATTGTTCCTGTCGACAACAACCGCCACAAACTCCAAGCCGGGAAATTCCGTGGGGTGTTGGCGTTGGATAAAAAAATAATCGAGCTTGTGCTCCCGAGGCAGGAGATGGGTGGCGAAGGCCTGGCACTGCTCCTCGTGCGGGTGACCATGTCCGGCATTAGCCTCGTGGCCTGCCTCCTCATGCTGGCCACTCTCCTCGCCTGTGGCAAGTACGCCTTTTAATAATAAATGAAATAAATAATATAATGTAAATGCTGATGAACTGAACGCGGCACAGGTACCGGGCCGTGTCGGGCCGGCTAGTGCTTGTCCTGACGTCGACGGTGGGCGCCTCAGCCATGTCCAACCTCCTCACGCCGCTGGTGGACCTCAACGGCGGCCTCTGCGTATTCCAAGGCGTGGTATCCAACCGCAGGCGCCTCCCTTTTTGCGTGCGCGCTGACACACGCCTGGCCGGCGCTGCTCACGCTTCGTCCACGCACACGCAGGCCATGCAGTTCGCAGATTCGGCGTCCGGCGTATGGACTGTCATCATCGCCCTCAACGTGTTCCTCATCGTCGTCGCCAACTATCGAGAGACCGACAAATTCGGTAACACGCGCACGCACGCACGCACGCACGCACCACACACACACACACACACACACACACACACACACACACACACACACA
This sequence comes from Acanthamoeba sp. SK_2022b, assembly GCA_027943245.1. Classification (NCBI taxonomy): domain Eukaryota; phylum Discosea; order Longamoebia; family Acanthamoebidae; genus Acanthamoeba; species Acanthamoeba sp. SK_2022b. Next base: position 4,222 of record JANDJZ010000213.1, read on the forward strand.
CACACACACACACACACACACCACACGTTTATCTAAACACATGCTTGATTGCGTGCTCCGCAGAGGTGTGGTACCACGTGGTGGGCTGGCCCATCGCGGTGACGTTCACTGTGTTGCCCGCCACGACGCGGAGCTACGGCGAGACGACCATCTGGTGTTGGATTCGCAGCGAGGCCCCGCTGGGCAACGTGTGGCGCTTCGCCTGCTTCTACGCGCCGCAGTGCCTCTACCTCGCCGCCATCGCCGCGCTCTACCTCGTCATCGGCCTCACCCTGTCGCGCACCTTTGGCCAGCTGGCCGGCGCCAAGTCGGCCGCGGTCATCCAACACGAGCGGCGCATGCTTCGCTCCCTCGCGGCCTACCCGCTCATCTTCCTCTTCGTCTGGCTCTGTCCCACCATCAACCGCATCTACGGCTGGTCCGCGCCATCACTGCATGCGCAGACGTCTCGTGCTGATAGGAGCGCGGGCGCGTGTTGGGTTGTTGCGTGTGGCGTAGGGCGTCGGGGAACGACTCGGTGTTTGGGCTGTTGCTCGTGCAGTCGTTCACGGTGTGCTCGCAGGGACTCCTCAACTCGCTGGCCTACGGCCTCGACTCGCGCACCAGAAGACGGTCCGCCGCAGCCCCCGTGGCGCTTTTTCGTTCCCGACGGTCCACCGCCGCTCAATCAAACGCGCGGGTCGTGTGCGGTTGTGTGCGCGTGTGGCGTGGTTGGTCGCGCCGCGCAGGTTGTGCGGGTTGCTCAGGTGTAGGAAGCGTGGCGAGCGCTTGCCCCATTTTCGCCAGCGACGGACAGAGCGCATCACGAAGCCGGCGAACGACTACGTTCTCTTGGAGGACGACGACGAAGAGGGTGACGACGATGACCCTTGGACCGCAGCCACGCCGAACGAGCTCTCCCCCCGCACATCCTCCATCTGCTCCTCTTCTCCCTCGTCATCTCGCTCGCTCCCATAAAAACACTATTTATAGACATGAAAGGGGACCGCTCAGTCGCGCGCTCAGGCGAACCACGCGCCGAGCAATCGTGGCCACCAGGCGTGGGGCGAGACGCTGTCCGCAGACGATAGGCCACCACCGTCACCCGAGCCGCTGGTCCTGGTGGCGTTGAAGAAGGCCCAGATGTGCGTGTTGGTGTGGAAGTCGGCCACCACCGTCTGGTTGCAGCCCTCCTGCTGGATCTGGGCCGGCTTGCCGCCCGGCCACGCATGGCCGCCGCCCTCGATCGAGCACAGCACGACGTCGGCGCCCTGTCGACACGGCCCGTAGGACACGCAGGTCCCGTGGCCCTCGACGAGGTAGGTGGTGGCGCAGCCGTTGGCCTCCTGCTGCCAGCGGCACTCGCAGCCGTTCGCCGCGGCCATGGCGTCGATCGTGGCCGGCACGGACGTGAAGTTGACGTTGGCGTCTCCGCAGCCGTAGCCGCCCACAAACGGGATGTTGAGGTCGGCCAGGCCGTTGACCGCCAGCACGGGCACCGGCTTGGCGAGCGTGCACGCGCCCTTCCACTCGAGCACGCCCGACACAGGGGCGATGGCGGCCACCCGGTCGGACAGCTGGCAGGCGAGCCGGTAGGACATGATGGCCCCGTTGGACATGCCGGTGGCGAACACGGCCGACGTGTCGACGCACAGGGTGGCCTCGAGGTGGTCCAGCAGCGTAGACACGAAGCCAACGTCGTCCACGTCCAGGGCGACCGACGGGTTGCAGCACGCGCCGCCGTTCCACGAGGTGTAGGTCGCGACGCGCCAGCCGTCGGGGTAGACCACGATGAAGTCGTTCTCCTCTGCCGTTGCATCCTGTTCATCGAGTAGCAGCCACCTTACTGAGAACATGTTTCCCACGCACAGTCCAATATGTAATTATATAATGATATGGAAAGATTAATAAAAAACGATAAAATAATAGATATCTGGAGCGCACGTGTACCATGCCGTAGGCACTCTCGGCCTGCTGGCCACTACCGTAGCCGCCATGGAAGAACAACACGACGGGCGTGGGTCGGTCAGACCGGTAGCCCGACGGCACGTACACTATGAAGGTGCGGTTGCGATGGTCGGGAGCGAGGAGCTGGCCAGAGGTGGAGCTGTTTGACGGATATGCGGAGCTGCCGCCGGCCGACGCCGTGCAGCCGGTCGATCCCAGCCCGGCCATCGCAGGCCCCACGAGACACGCGAGCAATACCAAGGTGTAGAGACGTGGCATAGGCGTATGAGATAACAAACGAAATGACGGTCGCGGGGAATGTGTGGCGCCCAACCTGGCCCACAGGAGCAACCAGGTAGGCCAGGTTGTTGGGATGTTTGGGTTTCGGGCTTGGCTTGCTGTCGGGCGAGCGGGGCGACGTGGTTTGCATTCTTTCACTGCCCTTGCCTCTTCGCGCGTGTGCGGGGAGGAATGCGGAGAATGAAACAGACAACAAGACGGTGTAGAGGAAGGGGGTTTCTGGACAACAGGAGGGTTTACAGGAGGGTGTGTCGGGAGGTCGCATGACGACATCAGAGCCAAGAAGGCTTGTACTTGGGGTCGTAGGGGATGTCCAGGTTGAACAGCTCGATGAACTGCTGGTCCAAAATTCGCACCTTGCTCCCTGCAAAGCGTCTGAACCGCGGCGAACCGCGAGTGTCAGCGCGCCTCGACGAGTGGCGAGTGGCATGTGCGGAGAGAGAGTGGATTGGGGGGGGAGGGTTTACCTGTATTCGTCGAAGATGTACGCCAGAGACCACTGTTGTGACTTGCGCAGGCAGCCCACCAGGCAGCCAGTCCTGTGCTGCTCGCAGAAAAAGCATGTGAGCTCGAGCGGGCATTTGTTGTTGGTTGTTGTTGCTGTTGTTGTTATTGTTGAGACAAGAACGCACCTTTCCCTTGTTGCAGTGAATCATGACCGGATGATTGCGCACGTCTAGTGCATAGAACAAGAAATGTTCATTCAGCGCGTGCACAGCACAGCCACCCACGCCCACCCACTCAGACAGACGAAAGCGCTCGAGGCAATGCTGCCTCGCATGAGAGCAGGGGTACCGAGCAAGTCGACCAGCGCGTTTCGGATCACGTGAGGCGGGATCTCCACGAACGGTTCCTGCATTGCGCCACGTGACCGTGAGGTCGAGGACCAAGCAAGGGAATGGTGTGTGCGTGTGCGCGCGCGTGGTCGAGAGCGAGGTTAGGAGAGGTGGGCGGACCTTGTTGCCGTTGATGCCAAAGTGGAGGAGCTTGATGCCATACTTCTCCAAGAACTCTGTTGCGTAGCGCGTCGATGGAGAGAAGTGCAAGAAGATACCACAACGACGAGTGAGCGAGGCCTTTGCCTGCGCGATCGCATACGCGCGGGCCCAGGCAGCCGTACCGAGGTTCTCGTCGGGGTAGGCCTCGGGACAGAGGTAGAGGATGGACTTGAGGCCCATCTTCTTAAGGAATGGAAAGTTCTTCTTGTTGGGGTACCCCGAACGATACCTGCATACAATGGCAAAAAATCGACGTTCAATGCAGTGTGAGCAAAGATTCGCCGAGGATGCAATGGCGCTGCAAGATATTTAAATTGAATTGAAATCGGTTCTGCAAGGCGAAGATGCATACACGCCCGGAGCGACCATGGCAAAGTTGAGGGGAGGAATGAAAAGTTGCTCCTGGTCGTCCTGTTCCAGATTCATCGTGCCAACAAGATCTTCTATCTTCTGTTTTTTCAACAAATTATTTTAAATTCCTTTTTCTTGCGCAAAGATTGTGAAAAAAGAAGGAAAAAGAACAAATCAAAAGATGAGCGCCCGAACGTGCAAGAGGGAGACGGGTCTTTCTCCAGTGGTCTACCGCAAGCTTGAGAATGTGTTCAAAGAACTCCAGACCCTCTTTCCTGCCACTCCCTCCTGCGCCATCGTGAACGCGCAAGGCGAACTTCTGTACGCCTCCCCCCGCAAGTTGTTTAAATCATTTATTTTATTTAAATCAAATTAAATCTAATTCACACAACAACGCAGGTACGCGTTTGGAGAGGAGGCGAGCGCAGGAATACAGGAAGACATATGTCTCACCCTGCAGAAGCTCAAGCGCGCCGCCGTCAAGTTTGGTGAGTTGCCCCCTCGCTTTCTGCTCTACTCGACCTTTCTAACAATGGATGGGCCACTTCCCTCCACAGCCGAGACGCAGGGCGAGAGCGAGTGCTCATTGCTGCGGGTGAAGGGCACCAAGCAGATCTTCTCCTGCTACCAGATCGGTGATAACGTACGAGGCCCTCGCGCATGTCTTGCGTTAGTGCTCCAAGCCGGCGCGCTGACACTCGCCTGCGTTCTGCAAGTTCATGGCCTTCTTCACGCCGTTGCCTGTCGACGAGGAGGTGGAAAGCGTGCAGACGGAAGTGAGGATGCAGGCCCTGTGCGAGGAGCTCAAGCTCATGCTGCTCGGTACGCTCCTCTCGCTCGCGCTCGAACCTCTCCCTCTCCCCCGACCACTCATCAGCCTCCTTTTCACACACGCACAGACGCGAACATCGCCAAGAGCAATTAATTGCGCGCTGCACCAAAGCCTGTACAGCAGAGTGTCTTGTAATTCTTCCAATAATAAGTAATCTATTTATTTATTTATTTGTGTAGCCAAATACTATTTTATTTATTATTTCTTTTTACCTGCCTTGGAGAGTTGTCGCAAATTTCAACCACTTTCCCGAGGCCTCCCCTCTACACTCGAGTCCAGGCCCTGGCTGTACTAGACTACAGTCTCGCACGCACTACGCGATCCACGCACGCTCACCTCTTCTTCTTCTTCTCGCTTTGCCTCTACGACTCACTGCACGGGTTGCTCTTGAAGCAAAAGAGATTTATTATTATTATTATGGACGGAGCAGCAGCTGCAGGCAACAGGCCCCTGGGTGCCACCCCGCTGATTGACCTCATCGCGGACTCGCAGAACCTGGTGGTGCTCGACCACACCGACTCCATCGACCAAGCCCTTCTCGTATAGCTTTCACCTGCCTCTCTCTGTGTGTATTCCCACCTTGACCGTGGGATGCCGTACGCGCAGAGGCTCGCGCAGTTTGGCATCCAATCGGCGCCCGTCTACAACCGCCTCACCAACCAATTCCTTGGCTCGGTGCGCCTTTCTCCTCTTGTGCGCAGTGCGCGTGGGGATTCTGTTGTTTGCCGCGTGCCACAGCCTCTCACTCTGCTCTGGCCACGTGTGTGCGTGCGTGCAAGGTGGACGTGATGGACATGGTGGCCTTTGTGGTGGGCGCGTCCTCCCAGTCGGGCGACGCCGACGTGAGCGAGGCCATGAAGCGCCAGTTCAAACGCCCCGTCTTCGACATCATGAGTATACGCCTGCCCCCCCCCCCGATTCAAACGGCTCTAGCGCCGAGTCGTGATTGGCGCGCGTTGCATTCCTCACCACGCGTCGCGTGACGTGCAGATGCGTCAGACACCGATCCCTTCCTGCCCGTGCCCACGCACAGCCGGCTGGGAGAGGTCCTCCACCTCTTCTACTCCCAAGGCATCCACAGGTAGGCGTCCATCTCTCTCTCTCTCTCTCTATCCCTCTCTCGATGCGTGGCGTGGCCCGAGTGTGACACCGCCAATGTTCGCGGTGGGCCGATGATAGGCTTCCGCTGGTGGACTCGCAGAACAATTTGGTGGGCATCGTGAGTCAGTGGGACATCGTCAACTTTCTCAACCATCACAAGACCGCGCCTCCTCTGACGAGGCAGGTGCGACGGACTTCCTGCTCGTGCATTCTATTATCATTATTATTTAATAATTATTTATTACTAATATTAATATTCATAATCTGGCGTTGGTGCTGTGCAGATGGGCAAGTCGCTGTTCGAGCTCGACCTGGCACCTGGCAAGGTCGTGTCCGTGTCGAACCGGGCCACGCTCAAGGACTGCTTCACCGCCATCATGGGGTTTGCTTGGCCTGCCCTCTCTCTCTCTCTGTTCCCACCGCCACCTGCCCACTCACCACTCAAGGCTCTCCTCTCTCTCTCTCTCCTCAGTTTCAAGATCTCGGGCGTCGCCGTCGTGGACGAGACTGGCCACCTGGTCGGCACCATCTCCGCCTCCGATCTCAAGGCGCGTGCCCCCCCCCCCTCTCCCTCCTTTCTTTCTTTCTCTCTGCATCGAGCCACCCCGTCGTTGGCCAGCCGCGTTAACGCGGGCGACGCCTGGCGTGGGGTGTGCAGGGCGTGACGCAGGAGCAGTTCATCACGCTCGGCCTGCCTGTGGAGGACTTCCTCAGGGCGCGGCGCAAGGAGGGGGCCCTCTCGTGCCTGAAGGAGGCCACGCTGGGCCAGGTGGTGGACGTGGTCGCGCGCACGGGCGTGCATCGCGTGTTCGTGGTCGACGCCGCCGGCAAGCCCATCAGCGTGGTGACCCTCACCGACATCCTGCGCCTCGTCTCGCAGCACATGCCCATCCACTTCTCGTGAGAACACCAACGCGGGTCCCTTGAAGAGGACGATGGCGATAAAGTTGTACAGGTGAAGGTGGTCGCCAACGGTCAAGGAATAAAAGGCGAGCTTGGGATTGGCTCGCAGTTTAGAGTGCGTTGCCACTTTCGTCAGTGTTGGTTCACCTTCGCAACCCCCAGATAGAAGTCGACTTTGCATTCAACGCTACCCACACCACCACACCAGGCCAACACATCGTGCCTTTCGTCTGCGTGAAGCCACTGTTGCGTCTTTTCTCATTCTCTCTTCTCCTCTTTCCGGTCGGCTTTCTGTCTGAAACGGAGGCAACCGCAACCTTCTGCAGATTGACAAGTAGAGGCACGAATCTCTTGCAATTAGACAAAACATAGAAGAATAGATGGCATCCTCGGCACAGGTGGAAGTCCCCACGTCGTCTCTGCAGACGGAGCCGCGTTTGGAGGAGGTGGCAGAGGTGCTGCCGGCCCAAAAAGATCACGACTATCGATCCTACTCCAACGCGCCCGAGCACGTTGTGCGCTTCTACCACGAGAACCACCTCAAGCAGACCCACGCATTTGCATGCGCCCAGAAGCAGAAGTATGGTGCTCTCGACAGCGGCTTCGAGATGGGCATCTGGTATCTCTCTTTCCAGATTTCTACACGAATTTCTCTCGATCTATCCTTTTTCATTCATCAATCGAATGAAAACGATGCAGGGAGGCTGCCGAGTTGCTCAACGAGCTCGTGGATGAGTCTGACCCCGACACATCCGTTGCCCAGATTGCTCACCTGCTCCAGACTGCCGGTACCGTTACACCTCCTCATGAACTCGGCGACGCTAAGTTGGAGAGAAGGGCGCGGGAACGCGAGAAAGGAAAAATAGTGAATAGGTGAAGTGACGGCTGGAGTCCAACACGCTATCATTCTGACTCAACTACTCGCTTGACTTGATACGCATATCAGAGGCGCTGCGAGTGGCCTACCCGGGCGAGGAGTACGACTGGCTGCACCTCACAGGCTTCATCCACGACCTGGGCAAGGTGCTGGGCCATCCCAAGATGTTCAACCAGCCGCAGTGGGCCGTGGTGGGCGACACCTTCCCCACGGGCTGCGCCTACGCGCCCGACGTCATCTTCTCCGAGTTCTTCCTCGAGAACCCGGACGTCAACCATCCCGTCTACTCCACCAAGGTAATTGGAATCACCTTACTTCACCTTCTACTTCTTCATATCAACAACTAACGCTGTTCGTTCATTCTCGTTTGTGCAGTACGGCGTGTACGAGCCCAACTGCGGCCTGGACAACGTGGTCATGTCATGGGGGCACGACGAGTACATGTACCAGGTGTGCGTCGGAAACAACTGCACACTCCCCGCACCTGCTCTACACATCATCCGGTACCCCCCAAGCCATTGTGTTCACAGCACATCTCTCTCTCTCTCTTTCTGTGTGTGTGTGTGTGTGTGTGTGTGTGTGTGTGTGTGTGTGTGTGTGTGTGTGTGTGTGTGTGTGTGTGCCTTCTTCTCACCAACAAGAGCTGTAGATTCCATTCATTCTATGCACACCACTCGAAGGAGGCCTACACTCACCTGATGAACGAACACGACCGCGACATGCTCGTCTGGCTGCGGGTAGCCTCACCCGCCCAACTGTTCGCAGCAGCGTGCGCATTCCACGCTAACATCAAACAACGTTCGCGTCGCAGGCATTCCAAAAGTGTGATCTGTACAGCAAAGTGGACGAGGTGATCGACGTGGACAGGCTGAAGGGCTACTACCAGAAGGCCATCGCCAAGTACTTCCCCAAGACCCTCAAGTGGTAATACGCAGCCCTCTCTAGAGAAGCTCTGTGACCAGACGCGGCAACACACCGGGACGTTATGACGGGCGAAAGCGCCTGCACCCGCACTGCACATAAAAAACATATCTGCATCAACATGCAACAACATCACAATGTCTTCAACACAACAGCAATTTGTAAACACTCAGTTCACAATTTTTTAGTGGAGGTATATCCATCCATGAGCACACTCTACTTTATTGAGAGCAGTGGTGTATTCAACCAACACAACACAATGAACTCTCCAAATGTCAGGGAGTGGAGCTTCTTGTAGGGTGCCCAACTCTATGGACCTCACCCAATCATGATTTTCGCGCCATTGCGGGCCACGTACTTTTCGCCTGCCCTTTCTTGGTGTTGCGTATTGGCTACCTGATATAACAGGGGCACAACAGCAGGATCGTTTTCTTTCTTACTTTGTATCTTACTCAGGATGTACGCTGCGTTTCGGCATGCACTTGGCCTCGCTGTGCTTGTGCTCATATTTGCCTGGCCTACAACAGCATCCCGGCCCAGCCAGCGCTCGTTCGTCGGAGACTTGCCCCCTCGCGTGAACAGCTCCCTGTCTCTGTACTCGCTCATATCCATCTGCGAATTGATCCCGTTCACTCCGCCGTCGTTTTTCAACATCAGTCGAATTGACCCCCAGACAGGTTGGTGGCCCTACCCACGGGCCTTTCACGATGTGCAACGCGTTGACTTGTAGTTCCATTTTGAGGCTTGGCCATTCGCAATGTCTACAGCACCGGACAGTCGTGTCAGCTGCTCCAGCCGGTCGCCCCCGTCACCGACCCACGCACCAAGCGTGCCTATGTCTGCGCCTACCATCGCTACAATTGGTTTGACGTGTGGGTCCGGCCACCCAGCTTCTTTGCCCATAGAAACCTTTTTGACCAGGTCAACTCAACCCAACCTCTATCTCATTGGCCAGGGAGAGCCGTCGCTGACCGTCTTTGACTTGTCCAACCCCGACCAACCGGTCCCCGGGCAGCGGATCCCTCTGCCCGTCAGTTCGGATTTGTTGACCGTGTACCTGTACTCCAACATGGCGTTCGACCCGGTCACCAACAGCGTGTGGCTCCTCGCCCAGACCTTGGACGTGGGCAATCGCCAGGCCGACGTGGCCTTCGTGGTGAAGGTCGACCTGAACAAGGGCACCTCGCAGAACGTCACCGCCGTCACCATCCCCAACCTCGTGCCCATGAACGGTGCGTCTCACTGATCATCATCACATAATCGACTCGACAGGCCTGACATGCCTCCAGAGCAAACCCATGGCGGGGCCTTCAACGCCAAGACACGGAAGCTGGTCCTTGCTCTTCGGACCCAGACTGCCGGTATGACGCCTTAGCTTACGTATATATTTTATTTGATTTTTTTTTTTAATAAAACAAAAGTGTATAAAATAAAACAATTATGTATGTAAAACCAGGGCAAGACAATGTGATCGCAGAGTTTGACGTGGACACCAACAGCTTTACCAGCATCACGCGCACAAACTTTACCGTCAACTCGATGGTACTGCCAAGCAACAGTCCAATCGTCGAATCCTCTCATGGCGAGTAACCGAATGGGCGGGGGCTTGTCAGGTGGGGGACAGCAGGACTGGCGCCACCTACGGCCTCCTCTCCCCCGCCAACTTGCTCGGGCTCAGCTACGGCGTACTCGAGTCCGGTACTTGGCGCATCCTCAGGCACTACACCGGCTACACTGGCGCGGGACAAGTGGTGGCCGACAGCTCGTCTGGGCTGCTCTATGGAAGTACCTCCTCCCCAACCAGACCCGTCTAGCCCACCCATTCGATATTGACACCTGTCTTGGCGCAACCACCAGCTCTCGACGGCATGTCTGGAGCGGTGTTTGCCGTCATCGAGACGCAGTCCGGCAACCTTAAAGCCACGACTCGCCTTCCGCCAGGCCAGATCGACTACTTTGGCCTGTTTGGAGTGTGAACCTCCTTGCTTGTGGTTGCGCCTTCCCCAAGTGCTTCACTCCAAGATTGCTTCGCTTTCGCATGTTGTGGCTCTGGCCGCCACAGTTTGTTCTTTGTGGCCCAGCCAACGACGAGCTTTCTCCCTCCAACTACTGCATCACACCGTGGATGACGTTAATCCCATTTGCGCGGCCCGCAAACGTCTTGGTCACCACCTTCGTCGGACTTTTAGCCTTCTTCGCCTGTGTACTCGTCCTCAGTCTCGGCCACGTCGGCGTAGACATCTTGGGCTTGCTTCTGGTCCTCTTCCTCGTCACGTGGCGTTGAAAGAGAAAGAGAGATAAAGCGAAAAGGAAGCAAATGATGAGTAGGCCCTGTGCGGTAACGGGAGCGTTAAAATGAAAACGCGCAATACAAGCCCCCACGGCCCTGCCCACACTTCGTCCGCTTTTGAGAGGCACGAAGGCACGTTGCCGTCCAAGCCATACAGCGCGGCGTGCACCCAGTTAATCGAAAGTTGGCAATGTTTATCAACATGTAGCCGCCAGCACAGACGCTGTCAGAGTCGGCAACGGCAGCAGCTGCCGTGAAGCTCACTCGCACTTGTGCAGACGCGCCTGCAAGTAGCAGATCGTCGGCCGCACACGAGCGCTTGGTGCAGAAAACGACAGCGCCGCCGGCCACAGCACCACCAAGACCCCGTCTTGGTTCTTGGATCTCAACCTTGGCGGCATCCGCGACACGGAAACGTCCCAGTGACGAAGCCGGCCACCAGGCCAGATCGCGCTCAAACAGTGCAGGCTGCAGGTTGGACTTGACATTCGATCTGCATCGCGCCGGCGGTCGTAGCGACGGTGTTGGCCGCCTTAGTAGTCGTCGTCGTTGTTGTCGTCGTCCTCATCATCGTCGTAGTCGTCCTCATCATCGTCGTCATCATTGTACTCATTATCGTCGTAGTCATCATATTCACCATCGTATTCATCGTCGCCGTCATCGTCTTAATCAAAATCGTCGTCATCGTCATCGTGGTGGTGTTGTGGTATTGTGGTGTTGTTGTGAATCACCCTCATCATCGTCGTGGTCGAAAACGCTTCCCCCCCCCCCCCCTTTCCCTGCTGTGGCGCCTCTTCCCTTCCACGCCGTGGCCCGCACGGGCGCTCTTCGTTCGTTCAGCACGAAAAAATCGGCGCCCTATTTCTAAAGCAAGGGCAACGAAGCACACAAAAAAAGATTTCTCAAGAAATTCGAGAGAAATTTTGAAGAAAATAAGAAGAAAACAATTAATAAAAGAGAAAATGAAGCCCGGTCTTTTTTCCTCCCACGCGCCGCTGATCGCCCAATGGAACAAGTCCAAGCCGGAGTTCGATCTTACGAAGCACGAGGACCCAAACAACGGCCACCAGGGCCAGCTCGTGAAATTTCTCGGAAGCGTGCGTAACAAGAAGTTCAAGAAAAAGTTGGCCAACGGACGTTCCGAAGAAGCCTTGGCCAAGAGCTTAGCGGCGCGTAGCCGCACGCTGAAGCCGATAAGTAGCACCTGGAGGAAGAGCCGCGACGGCGGAACGCTTGGCCTCACGTACGACCTCGATTTTGACGGCGAGATAAAGAGACTAGTGTTTGTTTGCCGCCTATCTGCCGATAGGTCGCACATTGTAAACTTCCACTGCTACCCCTGCAGGCGTTAGCGAGCTATTCACATAAAATAAAATAAAATAAAATAAAATAAAATAAAATAAAATGATATAAAATAAAATAAAATATAAAATATAAAATAAAATTTAAAGCTGCCGAGAAACAAGGCTACGAGCACAGTCTACGGCATGTAGTGAGCTCTGTGATTAATTTGAGTCCCAGCGCTGCCTTTCCCTGTCGCTGTCCAACTTGGCCGACATGGCCGACGGCAGGCAATGAAGGAGTGGAAGAAGAACGGTCTGCCGCGGGGAGGGAGAGCCCGAATGAAAAGGGGAAAACGGCAACGTTTGGTCACCGGTGATGGTTAGGTCCCGTGTAAATCGGGTCTGCACTAGACGACCGGGAAGCCATGTTAAATCCTTGTGTACTTGTGCTGGAAGAGGATGGTTGAGTCCCCCCCTCCGAGTTTGTGTATTCCCCTGCCCCCACGACACGTTACTTCTTCAGCTAATGTTGTGCTCTGGTAAGCTGGCTGTTCTTTTGCGGCAGCCAACGAGGTTGTAGTTTTTGGGGGGGGGGCTAACATGCACATCTCTCACTCCATGACCCGCCGGGGCGTCTCGAGGTCGTTCAGGCGGACAAAGATGTGCGCCAGCCGCTGCCGCAGCTCGTCGGGCAGCTCGCGCGGGCCGTCCTGCTTGAAGGCGCGCCACTGCTGCGTGGCCCAGCCGTGGTAGACCCGCGCCTCGGGCGTCACCAGCCCCTCCTCCCGCTCCGGCACCAGCCAATGGCCCGGCACCGCCTCCAGCACCTTCTCGTTCACCTCCACGAACCTAGCGTCGATGGCGAGAGGTGAGAGTTAGCCGATGAGAGAGTTTAAGGTGGCGGTAGCGGTGGGGGGGGGGGCACGCGTACCGCGCGATGCCGGATTGGGTGGCGGAGAACTTCATCTGTCGGAGGAAGGGCACGACCTGGCCGTTGAGGAGCTTGTCCAGCGTGAGCCCGCGCAGGGCCCGATTGGACAGCTGCTCGTGCCACGACCCGATGTTGCCCATCAACTGCGCACGATCGCGCGCCGGTCAGTCCCATGTCCAATCATCGCCCACGCGCGCGCGCACACACAAAGGCATACCTTGACGGCGCTCCAAAACTGGGACATGGCGAGCTGCGTGGCGCTCTCGGAGAGGCCCAGATAGGCCGTGGGCAGCCGTACGCGATCGACGGCTGCCTGTAGGCCCAGCATCACCGCCTGCAGCAGCGTCTGTCGCCCAGCCCCGCATTAAAACAATTAATTGTTTGAAATAAATAATAAATAAAAAAATAAATAAAAACGAATTTGGCGCCAAAAATACCTTGAGGTCGGCCTGGGCGGGGAGGTAGACGAGGAGGTCGCCGACGAGGGCCTGCACGCGGCGCGTCTGCTGGCGCGAGCGCGGGTCCCAGCCCTGCGCGATGAAGGCGCGGGCCTTGGGCAGGATCACCCGCCGCACCAGCGACGGCACCAGGTCGGCCTCCTCCGCCTCCTGCTTCTTCTGCTGCTGGTTCGCCTCGCCCGCCTTGTTTGGCCATCCCACCATCGCGTCAGCACACGACCACGATCACGACCACAAATACAACCACGGACACAAATACGACCACGACCACGACCACAAATGCAACCACGACCACAAAGAAAGAGAGGAAGGAGGAGGGGGGAGTGTACCGGGGCGAGGCCGTAGGTGGAGAGGGTGGTGTACCACTCGAGGTCCTCGAACGTGGCGGCGCCGGGCGCGAGCGGGTCCCAGGTCAGCGTCTGCAGCTTCACGTACGGCACGCAGATGTCCACCAACGACACGCCCGCAAAACACTTGTAGTAGCCTAGGTCGCGACACGACAATCATCGCCCACACACACACACACACACACACACACACACACACACACACACACACACACACACACACCGTCAGCCGTGCGACACCGACGCGCGTGTCGCGTGTCGTGTAGGGGGGGGGGGGGGTTACCCGCAGAGTGTTGAGTGCGCCATTCCTCGAATTTGTGTTTGACGACGGAGAGGGAGGAGAAGTCTTCGATGACGTCGTCAAACACGCCCGAGGCGCGGGCCAGGACCTCGCCCGTGGCGGCGGCGTAGTCGGCCCGCTCCCGCTCGGTCTCCTCGGCCTCGCCCTCGCTCGACCAGCCCTCCTCGTCCTCCACCCGCGGCGTACGCATCCCGAGCCGCTGGCGCCGCGCCTCTCGTCGCCTGTATTATTTATTTAAATTTGTTGTTATTATTTATTTAAATTTGTTTTTACCAAATCATAAAAATTCAAGATAAAATAAAATAAAAATAAATGGGAATAATAAAAAGGAGGAGGCGTACGCCAATCGCTTCTCGAGGCGCTCGGCTTTGGCGGCGGCGACGTCGGGCTCGTCCTTGACGGCGAGGTCGCCGCGCGTCCGCTCGATCTCTTCGATCCGGTCCTGCACGTCGAGGTAGTGCGCCTCCCGCCGCTTGGCATACCGCCCCACCACCAACGCCTCGCACTTGTCGCTGTACCCCTCGATCTCCCCCGCCTGCCCGCACACGTGCGTGAGACATTACGCAATAAATAAATAAATAAAATTAATTAAATAAATAAAACCAAAGAATAAATAAATAAAAATGACGAGAGAGAGGCAGACCTTCTCCTTGAGGCAATCGAGCAGGTCCAGAATGTAGTCCCGCAAGCGCTGGTAGTAATCAAACTGTGGTCCACAGGTCGACAACATTCCACACGCGCGCGCGTGAGGGGTCAGCCGCCGCTCGCTGACGTCATCGCAGAGTCGACAGAAATGGAGAGGGGCCAGGTCTCGGGCGTACGTCTTCCGAGGCGGCCTTGAGGGACTTGCGGAGGGCCTCGGTGTTGCTGTCGGCGGTGGCGATGGAGCTCTTGACCTGCCGCATCTCCTTCTCCTCGTTCTCGTACGACGCCTCCAGTCGCGCCAGCGCCTGCTTGAGCGTCTTCTGCACGTCCTCCACCGTCGGCAGCTGCGCACGCGATGACGACAGCACTGCGACATGGACAACGACCAGCGTTGCAACGTTTGACGCCATTGGTCAATCCGAGCGCGGCGGCGGGAGATTGGGGGGGGAGGCGATGCGCGCTTACCTCCGCTGGCGTGTTCGGAGACGGAGACGGTCTGCTGCTGCTGCTGCTGTTGGCGCCCGGACCGCGGGGCGTTGCCCGCTTGGGCCTTCATCCGCTCGAGCGTCGTCTTGCGCAGCTCCTTCCCGCCACGCACGCCCTGCACGCGCGCACGCATCGGTTAGCAGAGTGAACATAAAATTAAAAAAATAATAATAAATATATATAAAAAATTACTTAATTGATAGTTAATTCAATAATATTATGAAAACGGTGAGGGGATCGCGCCTTCTTGATCTGTTCGAGCTCCCATCGTCGGATCTCCTCGTCGTCGCTGTCCTCCTCCTCGGCCTTCTTGATCTGCTCGTGGAGGGTCGACTTGCGCCTCCGCTCGCGCTCCCTCGGGTCTCCGAACGCGATCCGCCCGCCCTTCTCGTCATCGAAGATGTCTGCTCTCCCCCACAACACATGCACACACACATGCACACACACACACACACACACACACACACACACACACACACACACACACACAACACGATGAGCACGCGGCGAGGAGAACGCGAGGTGATGGCGTGATGTGATGGAGGGGAGGGAGGAGGCGCACCGGGCTCGGGGTCCTCCTCTTCGTCGCGCACGAGGCGCGAGGTGACCTCGTCCGAGTCGAGCTCCTTGGCGAAGGAGGTCTCCTCGAGCGGGATGAACCCGCCCATGTCCCGGATCCGCTCCCGCCGCTGCCGCGCCTTCACCACGGCCGCCCGCGACGGGATCTCCTCCTCCTCGCCGTCGTCCGCCACCTTGTCGTCTGCCGTTGCCCCCCCCCCCACACAACCACCACCTCGATGGTGAGCGATCACTGTCGTGTCGTGTCGTGTCTCTCGAGTGGTGGCGGTGTATTGTACAGGGAAGGGGCTCGTCTGGAGGGAGGTCGTCGTCATCGGCGACGGTGATCACCTCGGGCTCCTCGCCTCCGGGCCAGTCGGCCGGCTGCATCGAAGGCCTTCGCGGACACAAAGCGCACACACACACACACACACACACACACACACACACACACACACACACACACACACACACAGGCGCGAGCGTCGGTCAGAAAGACTGGGCGCGATGGGCGCGGTGGGCGTGGTGGGCGTCTGGTACCTGACGGTGGAGGAGAAGTAGATGGTCTTGGAGTTCTTGCGCAGCTCGGCCAGCTTCTCGGGGGTGTACTCGCCGGCGGCCGATCGCTGGAGGACGGCCACGGGCACCGGCTTCTTCGCCGGCATCTCCGCCTCGGGCTTGGCCGAGCCCTTCCTGGAATGAAAAGCATGACGACGTGAGCGCGCGCGCGCGTGTGCGGTCTGGCGTGTGTGCGGTTTGCTTGTGTGGCGTACCCTCGCAGCAGCTTCCGGCCGGTCCTGGGTTTGTTGAACGTGACCGCTTCCCCTTCTCCCTCCTGCACAAGTTTAAAATTTAAATTTAGAAATAAAAATACTAAAAGAATAACTTAAAATAACAGCAATGAAGATTAAATGAAATTAAATCACTAAATCTCAGCCGAGGTACCTCTTCGGCAAAGCTCAGCTTGGCGGCAGGCCGTCTGGCGGCAGGCTTGGCTGCTGCTGGAGTGGGCGCAGGGGCAGAGGCGGGAGGGGCTGTATTTTCTGCAGACGGGACGACGTTGGGGGCGGGCGTCGCGTTTTGCTGATCGCCCTCTTCCTCATCGCTCAACACGGGACCCTTCCTTCTGAATTTTTTGGGGCCTCTGGCCGGCCGCATCTTGTGCATCCTCCTCTCCTGTTCCTCTCCAAAGATCGCGCGCTCTCGTTGGGTTGTAGCAAAAGCGTAGCGCGAAAGAAAATATTTGGAAAAAGACGAGAAAAAGAAAACGTAGAGCGAACAAAAAGATGTTTTTTTGATCTCCATCTTCTTCTACTGGAAGGGGTGGACATAGAAACAAAATACTACAATATATGTTGTGTGCTGGGGAATGTGTGCAACAACGACTCTCACCCTTTGGGCTCTGCCTCGCTCTTCCTTGGAACCTTGCGCGACTTTCGCGTACGCGCTAGCTCACTTCTTGCGCGACGCCAGCATCAGCGTATCGGGTACGTGTCGCTTGTACTCCTTGCCCAGGCCCTCCACGCCCAGCCCGTCCTCGATGCCCTTCACCATGTTGTCGATGTACTGTTTGTTTGTTTGTTTGTTTTGTGTCTACGTCAGTAAAACAAATAAAAATAATAATAAAATAATATAACGTTTTACCTTTGAGGTGACCCTGATGATGTTCTTGAAGGACGTCACGTCCAGCTTGGAGATGGGCGAGTTGACCTGATCCGACAGCCGCTCCGTGATGCCCTCGGCATTGGCCTGGAGGTACTCGAAGAAGTCCTTGCCGCGCGAGCCGTCGGGCAGATAGAATCCATACACGTACGTGTACTTCAAAATATGGCGACACTACATCATCACCATCACCACCAACATCAACAACACGCTTTAGTATTCTGTGTGCGCTGTGTTGTGTGTTGTGTGTTGTGTGTTGCGTGTGTGTGTGTGTGTGTGTGTGTGTGTGTGTGTGTGTGTGTGTGTGTGTGTGTAGTGGAGAGAGCTTCTAACCTTGGCGAGGAGGTCGACGGCCTCGATGAGGAAGTCGGGGTTGCCCGACGTGAGCTCGCGGTACTGCTGCTGCTTCTCCAGGGCCTTGAGCCGCAGCTGCGGCACGCTCTTGCCCGCCGTCTCGTGGAGGAAGTACCGGTTGAAGTAGTGCAGGTACCGGTCCGCCTCCTGCTTCATCTTCGATGCCTGCTCCCCCCACGCACGCACACGCTCCAACCATCAGTTATGACGAAAGAGGTGTTGTGTGTGTGTGTGTGTGTGTGTGTGTGTGTGTGTGTGTGTGTGTGTGTGTGTGTGTGTGTTGTGTGTTGTGTGTTGTGTGTTGTTTGTTGTGGAAGCGGTGCCTCGTCGTCCAAGTCCTTGGCCGAGGAGTTGTCGTATTTGTTACATGAGTAGTAGCCGCCCGTGTGCTCGCCGTGCGACTTCCAATCGCCTCGGCACATCCAACACCTTCGGCCGAAAATCATTAATAAATAAAATAAAATAAAATAAAATAAAATAAAAACCCAAGTATAAATAATCTACACTTGACGTTGTATGTACAAAGGAGAGGAGAGAGGCGGTACCACTCGCCGCCGCAGCCGCCCTTCTCCTTGCGGCAGGTCATGTGGTTGCAGCCGTCGACGCGGGTGGTGGGGATGCCGCAGTGGTAGCAGGGCTTGGAGGTGGCCATCACCAGCCGGATGCTCTCCTGGTCGTCGCTGTTGCGCTGCTGCCACTTGGACAGCTGGTCGCACGTCACCGGATTGTGGTTCTCCATCCCGCACGCGAAGCTGTTGTTTGCACACGCAAAATAAATATTAATTAATTATTTAATTTAATTTAAAATAAAATTTTAATTTTAAAGAAAATTAAATTAAAAAATGTACCAGAATTGGTGGCCGCAGGTGCAGCGCACGAGCTCGGCGGGCCGGCCGACGTCCTCGGTGCAGAGGACGAGGTTGGCGCAGGACGGGTTGGGGCACCACGAGAGGTTCTTGGTGTTGTCGACGTAGCTCTTCAGCAGGAAGTACTCGTACCGCTGGAAGTCCTCCGGCAGGGCGAGCTTCTTGAACGCCTTCCTGTTCATCCTGTCGTTCGGAGTCGACGCGCAATGCCACGTCAGCATCTGTCCCACTTTGTGTTGCGCGCGCGCGCGTGTGTTGTGTGTGCGCGTGTGCGTCGAGTGGGGGGGGGGAGTGCATACTTGATGGGGCAGCGAGGCCACATGCAGGTGGAGTTGAGGATGCCCTCGGCGGACGAGTTCTTGACGAGCACGGACAGGTGGTACTGCCAGCAACCGTCGCAGTAGGGCCCGTGGCCGCACGCGAGCGAGAAGACCTTGGACGCCTTCACGTCGTCGGCGCAGACGAGGCACTCGACCTCGGCGTTCTTGTCCTGCTTCTTCTTTTTCTTCTTCTTGAGCTTGATGCCGACCTCCTTCAGCACCTTCTTCTGCTGATCCCAGTAGTGCGCGTGCAGCTTGGTCACGTCCCACCTGTTGTTGTTGTTGTTGTCGACGTTATTATTATTATAAAATATATTTATAATAATAATATTTATGTATTTATTATTTAATGTCGACGACACACACGGGCGAGTGCGTACTTGTAGTATTGGAGGAGAAGGGCCACATCCCACTTGTTGACGCCCAGCTCCGAAGCCACCGAGCTGATGAACTTTGTCTGCAGCTTGCTCAGCTCCTTCACGTCGCCCACAACAACAACACAACACCAGGGAGGAGAATAGACGTGAGCCACAAAGGTCGCCTCGGCGAGGCCGGCAGGGCGATGGGCGGGCGTACGCTTCGGCTGACAATCTTGAACATCTCCTTGGCGTGCGAGTACTCGGGCTCGGCCTCCTCCCAGCCGAGGCCGGCGTTCTCTTCGTCGTCCGAGTAGTCCCCGCCCGATATGTAGTCCACTACGCACGCACAACGCACAACACACGCACACGCACACGCACACGCACACGCAACACACGCAACACACGCAACACACGCAACACACGCAACACACGCAACACACGCACACGGTGAGCAACGTAAAGCCAATGGAGTGACGGGCGCGACTTACCTTCGGAATCGTCGCCGCCTTCGCCGTCGTCAAAGTAGTCGCCGTCGTCTTCGATGTCGTCATCGTCGTCCTCCTCTCCTTCTTCGTAGTCGCTGGCATCGGCCGAACGCGACGAGGACGACTTCTGCTTGTCTTTGCCCTTGGCCGACTTCTTCTTCTCCTTCGAGGGGTCCTTGGCCTTCTTGGTCTTCTTGCCCTTCTTCTTGCCGTCGCCCTCCTTCGCCTTCTTTTTCTTCTTCTTGGCCTCCGTTTCCTTGACGTTGCTGCTGCTGACGCCGCCCTCGGCCGCCCGGTCTTCTACTCGGCTCACATCTGCAACAAAAATTCAAAATAATTTAAAAACAAATAATAAATTAATTAAAAGAAAGATGAGGCACCCAACTCACGGAAAAAAAATATGCGTAGAACATGTAAAATGAAATAATAAAAAAATAATAATTAAAAGAAGTAGAGGGGACCTTGGACTGGGCTGGCAGGGGTGGAGGCCTTGGGAGGGGCGACGGTCGCTGCCGAAGACGATGAGGCAGAGACCAGAGCGGCAGCGAGCGGTTTCTTGGTCTCGCACGCCTCACAAGCGGTAGCGGCGGCGGGATTGATGAGGGTGCAGGCCCCGCACGACCACTCCCCATCGGGCAGGACCAGGACTGCCTCGAGCTCTCTCCTTTCCTTTTCAGCTGCAGCTTCCTCATCGCCCTTGCTCTTCTTCCTGGCTGTGGCTGGAGATGAAGTAGCGGGTGCCGAGCGGGACGATGTCAGCGATGAGGCATCACTGGCAGCCGCAGTCGACTTGGTCGATTTCTTCTTCTTCTTGGGGGTGCCGCCGTCGTCCTTCTTGGCCTTCTTTGTCGATTTCTTCTCCTTCTTCTCCTTTGTAGCGGGGATCGAAGAAGTTGAAGTTGTAGTGGCGCCATCTACCTCCAATCCCTTCTTCTTCTTGGGCTTCTTGTCGCCCTTGGCTGCCCGTTTGGCACTCCTCGAGGAGGTGGCGGCATCAATAGCGCCTGATGAGGAAGAGGATCGCAGGGAACGTGATTCTACAGCTGACATGGTTGAGTCGCTTACGCTAGAGTCGTAGGACATGCGATCGCCCGACGATCCTTTTTACCACCAGCAGCGCCCCCAAACAATCGTTCAATTAAGTAGCGCTCCACGAAAGTATGAGCAATTGATTTTTTGCTATCCACTAAGGAAGAGTGAAGGAGCTAAAAGAGCAGCACCAGAAGGTTATCAGCTGTTCCCTGGCAAATGAATCCCCCAACACGTTTGCCCTCTTCGTAGTTGCTTCGGCTAACCTCCCCTTCAGTTAACGTGTCGACACTCAAAAAACCCACAGAATGAAAGTGGTAATTAAACATTTGTGTCGACGCAGCTTGCATAGCGACGGCCGTTGCTCTGGAAAACAGGTGCGGTTTTCGGCCGTCGGTTGGTCGGTTTCGCCCGGTACGATCTCCCATTGTGCCGACATCTTCATTGACCGTGGTCCTGTACGTGCGGTGTGGGTGTTTTACGCAAGGATAAATTGTGTTGTTCGCCAATTTCCACACTTTGGCCTCTCTGCTACAAACTAAGCACAGCGAGGGACCCAGCGCATACGCCCCACCTCTCAAGCTGAGTCTTATCTCCCCCAAGAAGGAAAGAACGAAAACGGAGAAACGAAGAACGAAGCTTCAACGCGCTCACACACTTACACGACGCCAGCCCACAACATTACGCTATGTCCGCCACGCTGTCCTTGCTCTTGGCCCTGTTCGTCTCGGGGTGTTGCCTGGCGCTTGCGCGGCCCGCAACAGCCACCACAACCACGGGCGCGACCAACTGGGAGGAGAACGTGCTGCGGTTCTGCAATGCCCCGACGATCTCCAACCTGCGGGTGAAGCTCATCTCGGCCAAGCTGAGCGTGCAGGCCCTCGCCCTCCACAACCATCTGCGTTGCGATGACCTGACCCGGCTCGCGGGACGGCTGGCCGACTTCAAGGACGACTCCCTGCTGCCCGCTCAGCTTCGCACGACCCTCACCTCCTACTGGAAGCTAGTCGGAGCCAACGGCGATGCCTGCAATCGCCAGCGCCAGCTCAACCTCTCCGCTTCCTCCGCCACGCTGTGAAGTTTTTTTTTTCCATTTATTGATTTATTTATCTTGTTATCGTTTATGTACATAGTTATTAGTTTCTTTTTGATTTGTTTGTTTGAAAATGCGCATAGGCGCCCGACAACGCACATAAAAAAGAGGAATAGTTTCTCTGAATGTCTTTGCCCCCGTTTGTTGTTGCCCCCACCGCAAAGATGGATGAAGGCGAGGTCCACCACGAAAATGGCGCTACTTGTGTAGAGACAACAGAACAACCTGTCAGGTTGGTTCCAGCAAGTCTGGGGCGGCCAGGCGTGCGGCGACAGGTGTGCCACTTCTGGCGAGGGACAAAGGGCAGCTGCCAGCGCGGTGACGCCTGCCGCTTTATCCACCAAGACTGGGACAGGAGCGATCGCAGTGCGTTCCCCCCCCCCCCGCTCACGACTCTCGTCTTGCTCTCGCTCGACACGTGATGTGATGGCGTCGACACGTGGACTTACGAGGGCCTGGCCAGACGGCCCGCCCGTGTGCGCGTTCTTCACGTCGGCCAGCGGCTGCAGGTGGGGCAGCGCGTGTCGATTCGACCACTCGGTGGTGAAGCTCATACAGGTCACCTGCCCCACGCCACACTCGGCGCGCATGCGCGAGCGAACGCGCCAGCAGCGCCGCGTCATCGACGCCAACCTCCGCAAGGCCAACGAAACCCCTCGCCCCTACGTTCCAGAAGTGGCCGAGGGCGTGAAATCATGAATAAAATAAAAATAACAATAAATATAATTAAAAAATGTACAATTTCGAAGACAATATAACGTTTCAGCTCTTTTTTTTATTCATTCCACGCGAGAGATAAGAAATATAAACAAATACTGTAAACCTGGGCGGTGTATGTATGCACACTTCAAAAAGAGAGATTGGACTGGAAAAAAGGCGGTGGTGATGATGGTGATGGTGATGGTGATGGTGATGTTGCCTCCTGTCTACCGAGGAGCGCGCTTTGTGTGTGTTGGTGGCGGCGGCGGGCTTGTGTGGATGTGGTGGTGCTCTTGTGCGTGAGAAAGCGGCCTCTTATTGCTGCTGCTGCTGCTCGGCGGGCTTCTCCGTCCTCTCGACCTTGTACAGAACGTATCGCGACGAGTCGCTCCTGTACTGCTCCGAGCAGCACTGTATGTCCGCGCCGTCAGCCACGTGCGATGGGCAAGCCTCCCCGCGCGCGCGCGCGCGTGTTGTGTGCGATAGAAGGCCGAGAAGCAGGGTATTACCTCGGCCAAAAACGCCTCGTTGACGGTCATGTGCCACTCGCGCAGCAGGTAGCTGACGTTGTACTGCTTGAACCTCTCGTAGGCCTTGGAGTCGCCGGCCCACATCTCCTTGACGTGCAGCGTGCGGTCGTACCAGCCGTTGTAGGCGTGCGAGTACAGCCAACCTTTAGAGGCAACGCGAGGTGAGCGCACGAGCGGGGGGAGGAGGAGGGCAATACTGTCGACACTCGTTCGTGGGAGTGGGCCACGCACCGGGATAACCGGCGACGTGCTGGCGGCCAGCGTTGGTGGAGACGGGCACGATGTGGCCCTCGCTCGTGGCGAACACGGCGTGCGGGTCGGTGTGGTCGATGATCCACTGGCCGGTGGCCAGGTCCTCGTTGTCCTGGAACCTCCAGTGCAGGTTGGGCTCACGGATGATGCTGAGCACGCCCGTGAAGCACATGGAGACGACGAGCAGGATGACGATCACCTTGAGCGCGGTGGCCCAGGTGGCGGTCTGGAAGAACGGGTTGGCGCGGAACTCGTTGAACTTGGCGACGGCGGCCGAGTCGTAGAACGGGGCCAGGATCGACTGCGACTGCTCGTGGCGGAGGTGGGGCGAGATGATGGGCGACGGCGCGGAGAGCTTGTCCCGCCTGCCCTTGATCCCGCTGCTGTCGCGGTTGAACAGCCGCACCAGCCCGAGGCCGACCACCGACGACGCGCCAAACATGTAGATGTTGATGATCTTGATGTTGTCCTTGGTCCACGGCTGCAGCAGGAACAGGTTGGCGAACGCGAACAGCGCGAGGTGGCCCAGATACCACTGCCTGTCGACGAAAATATGGAGAGGGAGATCGTAAGCATGACTGGCGTGTGTTCGCGAGCAAGGAGTGGGCGATGGACGAACCTCTGCTTGCCGTTGAGGATGAAGAAGAAGCCGAGACTGAGGAAGACGAAGAAACCGAGCGCGTAGAACCAGAACATGATCGGGTTGCCGTGGCCAGAAAAAGCGGGGTCGGTCCTGTTGACACATCGCCGTTCGTAAGGAAAAGCGCTGTGTCGCGAACAAGAGCCACACACAACAACAGAGAGAGAGAGAGAGAGATGGGGAGGCGCACCAGAGAGGCTTGAGCTGGGCGAAGCCCCACTCCTTGCCGCGCTGGGCAAACACGACGAACTGGGGGAAGGCCCACACGACGGCGATGATGCCGAAGCGGAGCCAGTTGAGGAAGTAGAAGGGCTCGTTGACCCACTTGAAGGTCTCCGACAGGCCGTAGACGCCGAGCACGGCCATCACGCCCATCCACGAGTGGGCCTGGAAGAAGGGCAGCATGCCGGCCACGATGCCGGCCACGATGAAGATGCGCTTCTTCTCCTTGAGGGTCAGCGAGTGGCACAGAGGAGCGCTCGTGGCGGTCCACAGCAGGATGAAGATCATCAACACGCCGGGGTAACCGAACAGCGCTGGCCTGTAGCCACGATCGACACATTATTATTATTATTATTCATTCTCGAGTAGCGAACGTGCGCGCGCGCGTGTGTGTGTGTGTGTGACTGCAGAAGACACGAGCAGCGTACCGCTGAGGAATCAACACGTGCGTGACGGTCTGGAACCAGAATAGCTCACCATATTCCCAATGTTGAGCAAAATCATTGTCGACGAGTCCTGTCAAGAGAAAGCATGAGAGAAGGATAAGACGGTTGTTGCTTTTGTTCGGTGCAAGCAAAGGAGAGGAGAGAAGGCGAAGAGCTCTTGAGGCCAGAGCGTGAGGGACAACTGTGGCGTACCTGACCAGGTCATGCCGTGCTTGTGGATCCACGAGAAGAAGCCCACGCCGCCCGAGAAGCAGAAGAAGGCCACAGCCAACCAACCGGCAGCTGAAGAGAGAGAGAGAGAGAGAGAGGGTGGAACTCTGAATAAGCGCTAACGTAGCGAAAGGAGAGTGGCGTGCAGCCAACAAGAGCAAGAGAGACGACGAACGAACGTAAAGGGAAAAGGGACGACTGAAGGTCAAAGATTGGACGAGATGGGAGGCGTACCCTTGCTGCCCTCGGTGAAGCGGAACGTGTAGAAGTAGAGAAGGCAGCATATGGACCAGGACATGAGGACGCCGGGGCCGAAGAAGGCGTGCCGCACCGAGAAGCCACCCTTGATGAGCATGGCCGAGTGGTAATCGGGAAGAAGAGTGTACTGAAGGGTGGTGCCCGAGTAGATGGGATTGGAGAGGGCCCAGGGCTTGTAATGCATGTTAGGGCCATAGAGGAAGGAACTGATGATGTCGAGGTGGAACGCGATGTCTCCCCAGCAGCCGCCACCAGAGTAGGAGGCGCCATCAGAGCCGATCGAGAGCGAGTGGTGGTCGAAGAGCGTGTAGAACATAGCGAAGCACAGGATGGCGAAGATGTGGAACATCAAGCCGTTGCCATTGCGCATGTACTCCCTGAACATCTCAACGTAGGGCGAATTGGAACCCTTTCCCGACATGTAGGCTGCGTTGGTCGAAGCGGCGGTGATGAAGCGGAAGTTCTCGATCGACATCTTAATCTTCTTGAAGGCTGACTTGGCGTAGAGGAGCATCAAGAGAGTGAAGAAGGCGTTTGAGATGATGATTCCCTGTTCGTTGAACTCGTGGTACCAGAAGCCCTGCACGATGAAGCCTATCCAGCTCGACGACATGATGCTGAACACGATCGAGAAGAAGAAGACCTCGTTGAGCGAGAAGGCCGGGTGGAACCACGTGATGAAGAGGAACAGGGTGCCGAGGAAGCTCGCCCCGAGCATCCACAATCCTTCTAGATACGCCATGGTGGTGTCTCCTGTACGTACACGCACTGGATCGATAAGCAACTCTTCCAAGGGGAACCCACCACACGGCTCAATTTCTTCTTCTACTCACACAAAAATCACTGCCCCGCAAACAAATCGCTCGCCAATCTCTGAACTCCATTCTCGAGTGTGCGTGTGTACCTGTTGCCTCACTGGGCTGTAGCGAAGATGGAGGTGTTGCGATTGAGTGCCGCTACTTGCGGTCGCTCCAGTTCACTCTCACAGTGCCAGTGGAAACGGAGGCAAAGAGGAAAGTGGCGTGTTTTCCCAAAGAACGCTCGTATGTGGGTGACAGGAATTTTATGAATGCGCTTACAGCTCTCCCCTTGTGCGGGGAGATTGTGGTCGTGCGCCACAGTGAATCAAGCGGTCTTAAGCACTAATAGCACCACCCCAACCAAACGTGCTGTAATGCTAGTGCATCATATGCACCCTATCGTGCAATTTTTGTGAAGGAGGTGATAGCAATGTGCAGCTGGCGCCACAAACACAATCAGGAATTTGCCTGAACTTACTTCAGCTGTACATGTATCTGCTGACTGGTGATCCACTATCTCTTATCATTAATATCCCATATGTTTGTTGGATCTCAACCAACAACTTAAGTGGTACGATCCAAGGAAGGTGCACCCATAACACTCCAGATGAGCTTGGTGTGATTGAAGTGCACTGTGCTTTTTGAGGTTCATGCATGTTACAATGTCAGACCTTGTGCAATTAGGTACTCAGGTCAACCTTAAGAGTCCTTGGACTCGCTGGGATCGTTGGTGAGCCAGTGAGAGAGGCTGTCCCAGTTGCGCTGCAAGCAAGCAATGTTCTGTTCCACCTTCTCCAACACCTGTAGCATGGGGAAGACCAGTCCCTGTGACGACTCGCCCACTCACCTCCCAACCAACAGATCCAAGTTACCTGGGCGATCTTCTGGCGGGCTGCTGGGAAGGGGCGGGCGACAAAGAAGCCGCGCGCCTCCTCCAGCTCTGCCGCGGTGGCGATGCCCTGCAGAACAGCCTCCAAGGCCGCGTAGTACACGAACAAAGCCTTACCAAACCTGTGGGGCTGAGGACTCTCAGCATCACTCCAACGACAGCGGAATGTGGGCAAGGCCATTGCTGAGATGGAATGGAATGGGGGGGGGGAACGCTGTGCCGTTGGTTGAACTGGTCCCAGTTGGTCTGGAGCCAGGCCCAGGCCTGTCGCCGGCCTGCCACATGCGAGCAGAGAGGCGACAACACCTCGACCACGTCCTGCGCACGCACTTGCCCGTCGAACAGCATTGCCTGCGACACACACGGTCCAGTGAGCGTCGCTTTTGATATTCACCGCCACTCGCAAGACCGCGAGGCAGGCGCACCAGCGTGCTCTCGATCAGCGCCGCCTGGCGCGTCGCGGCCAGCGCGCGCAGGGCCCTGTGGCGGTCCTCGTGTCGGTCATCCTCGTAGACGCGCTTCAGCGCCGCGTACTCCTCGGCCCCGCCCTCGGCCACCACCTTGGCTCACGCGAACGCCTCAAAGGTCAGCTGACGGCTCATAGTGGCGGGAGGGGGGGGCAACTGCTGGTGTAGGCGAGGGCGAGGGCGAGGGCGAGGGCGCGCACCAGTCCAAACACAAAGGGGCGGTGCTCGGCAGGCAGCGGCGCGCCGCCGGCGACGTGGAGGCCGAAGCGTCGGCGGGCTTCGGCGATCACCGGCTCGTCGCCATTCGCCCCAAGCACCGCCAGCACGGTCGCTCTACGTGTTGAGTTGTGTTGTGTCGTGAGCTCGCAGCTAAACGCGCTCAGCAACAGACGACGGTTGGGCAGAGGCTACCGCAGATGGGCGGTGAAGGCGTCCTCGCCCGGTGCGGGATCCCACCCGAGTCGCTGGGCGTGGGCCGCGAAGCAACGCCGGAGGAATCGCTGGTAGGCCGGGTAGTAGGGCTCGCCGTTCACGAGCGCCGACAGCTTGTGTATGTTGGTCGTCAGGTTGTTCAGCACCAGCAGATCGTTCTGCACGTCCAGTTCCCCACGCGTCGCATTGCGCGCGCACGCATGATGTTATGAACGAATTGTGCCATGGCGGGCCAGAACGCGAAAGCGAAGCCCACGGCGATGCGCGAAGAGGGGGGGGGTTGCCTCGCTCTCGAAGTGGGGAATGATCTGGAGGGCCCGGTGGTAGGGCAGGAGCCCGGAGAGCGCCTGCGAGAACAGGTCATCGCACAGCCCCAGCCGATCGACCGGAGGCAACACCCGACTGCGCCCCCCCCCCCGCCAACCAATCAACATCTGCCTTCAACGCCCCCCCCCCCTCCGCGCAAGCCACACGGAAATGGAATGCGAGAGAGCCCTGGTGCCTGCTGATGTCGACAAATAGCCGGTGAGCGAGGCGGCTCGAGTAGGCCGTGCGGTAGTAGCCCTTGTGGCCGGCGTTCAGCTTGACGTGGCGGTAGCCGCCCTGCTTGCGGGGCAGCCGCACCACCTGCTGCGGCCGCTCGAGCACGAAGAAGTGGTCCTCGCGCGACCCGTCGGCGGCGGCCAGCGCCGTCAATCGCACGGGCACGCGCCACCTCGTGCATGTCGCGGCGACCGGCTCGGCGAACGAGGTCTGGTCGACGACGTAGAGCTCTGCCTCGCTCCCATCATCATCATCGGAACCATCAGCGGCGATGTCGTCGTCGCCCTCTCCAGAGTGCTCGCGCACGGTCAGGAGCGGGAAGCCCTTCGCGTTGATCCACGTGTCCATGAAAGCGGCGAGGTCGACTCCTGTTGACGGGTCAAACCAAGTCAATGCGTGAGCGGTCTTCTTTCGTCAAACCTTTACCAACGATTGAATTGCTTGCGGGGGGGGGCGTGTCCCCACCCGATTTCTCGGTGAGCGCCTGCCACAGGTCGGCCGTGGTGGCGTTGCGGTACTGATGCCGGCTCAGGTACAAGTGGAGGCCCTGCCTGAACGTGTCCTCGCCGATGTAGTCGACCTGGTTGTTGAGCAGACGGCAAGCGTGAGTTGGGCGAGTGGAGGTGGCGGGGGGAGAAGCAGGGGAGAGAGGGAGAGCACCAGCATGCGAATGACGCTGGCGCCCTTGTTGTAGGAGATGTCGTCAAAAAAG
This sequence comes from Acanthamoeba sp. SK_2022b, assembly GCA_027943245.1. Classification (NCBI taxonomy): domain Eukaryota; phylum Discosea; order Longamoebia; family Acanthamoebidae; genus Acanthamoeba; species Acanthamoeba sp. SK_2022b. The sequence goes on from JANDJZ010000213.1 coordinate 32,998, forward strand.
CCGTCGATGCCGCTCTCGTCCGTCACCTCGAACTTGAGCGGGTGGGCGCTGTCCAGCGCGTCGAGGTGGAACGCCGTGCAGGTGTAGCGGCTCAGGAAGTCAACCCATATCTGTTTGTCGTTTCGATGGCCAGCAACACACACGACATGGCAAGCGACAACGAGCACCGGTAAAGAGTGGCTTCGCCGAGGAAGCCTGTGCGCGTTCACACGAGGAGCTCGAACGTACGTTGGAGTTTTGGTGCAAGTGCGCCACGGCGGCCTTGCCCAAGTAGGTGGCGAAGCCCTCGTTCAGCCACACTTCGTCCCACCAGGCCATGGTCACTGAACAGTATTTACAATAATAATGTTAATAATATAGTAACATACATACAACAAACCCATAACAAAGAGTAAGCACGCGGTCCGTTTAGGGGAGGCAAGGCGTGTACCCAGATTGCCGAACCACATGTGCGCAATCTGTCGGCCAATCATCACGCAACGCGGTGGTTCAACCCAATGCGTAGATGGATGGTCGCACGCGACGCTAATGCTCCATTATAATGGCCGGGCTGTACCTCATGGCAGACCAGATAGGCCACGAGCTGAGTCTGGGACAGCGTGGCCGTGGCCTCGTCGAGCAGCAGGTAGGCGTCTCGATAGGTAATCAGGCCCCAGTTCTCTACACGACGCGTGTTTCGTGTTGGGCAGTGTGCTCACCAACCGAAAAGTGCCCCCCTACGCACCCATGGCGCCACAGGCCAGGTTGGGAATGGAGACTAGGTCGAGCTTGGGCAGAGGATAGGCGATCCCGTAGTACTCGTTGTAGTGCCTGCAACAACCAAGCGCGGTCAAACGCCGTCAACGACATGTCGACAGAAAAAAAGGGGGGGGGGGGCGCACGCGAGTGTTCGGGTGGCCATGCTCAAGGCGTAGCGGCCCTTGGCCGCCTGGCCCGGTGGGGTCAGCACCCGCACCTGGCACACAATGCAACACAGGGACAGACTTGAGCGCACGCAGCGACACCACGTGGCGCATGCCAGGCCTATACCACTACACCGCCTTCCACGACCTCGGCCACGGCGTCGAAGCGGCCGACGACGAAGGCCAACAGATAGGTCGACATCAGCGGCGATGTGGCGAACTCGACCGTCTTCACGCCATCCCTCTCGCTCTCCTCGACGGCTGGCATGTTGGCGTGCGCCTGCGTGGCATCAATTCAATTTGTCTGGCGTGTCGTGTAGTGTGTGTGTAGCGTAGGTTGCAGGGTACCTCCAGTGATGAGGGAAACAACAGCGTGAGAGAGAAGAGGGCCTTGGCGGAGGGATGATCGAAGCAGGGGAACGCTGCTCGCGCGCTCGTGGTGCACATCTGCGTGATGGCCATGTTGTAGCCCTCGCCTGCTCACGGCCAAACCACCCGATCAGGCAAGTCAGACTTGGCCTGCATGCGGGAGAGCAGTACGAGTACCGTTGTCGAGGGCCACGCGATACTTGTAGATGCCGGTCATGGCCTCGTTCATGACTCCATCAAAGCGCAGCACGAGCCACGCCCGGCCGGGCTCCAACGGCTCTGTTTTAATAAAATAATAATAATCATATTAATAACTTATCCTCGTTTTTGTTGTTAAAAATTAAATTATCAAGCACATTTAAGCAATTTAATAATCGAGCAAATAAAAATAAATATATAAAAATAAAGTACGGCCCCGTGCCTGCAAAGCGGAGGATAAGAGTCTCGGTGCCGGGGTGTGGCTCGATGGCAAGCGCTGGACGCAGCTCGTGGTGCGTCTGGCCAACAAAGGCCTCCGTTACGTGGAGCTCTCGGCAGTTGAGCGTCACTTCCTGCACCTTCTTGGGACCCACCGAGCCCGCGCACACAGCAAACTCGATACGCACTTCGCCGGAGAAGGGGCATTCGGGCTTCTCCAGCTGCAGCGCGAGCCTGACGTGGTAGTGAACAGGAGGTGGCAGCCCACCCGCAACCTCACTGCCGGCCTCTAGCCACGAAGGGAAGCCCAGCGAGCGAGGGCCTGTGTGCATCGCAAACGTGGCACACTGAGAAAGAAAGGAACTCAAGAAAAGGGCGAGGTGGGTGCTGGCCAAAACTCGCTCCTGGTTCTATGCGAAGAAATTGCTCCCCAAAAATACATGGGTCCGTGGCCTAATAGAAAGGCGCTTGACTTCGGATCAAGAGATTCGGGGTTCAAGTCCCCGCGGGCTCATATCATTTTACTCGATGCGTCATGCTCTTCGGTAAAGCTACAACAAGAAGGGAGGAGCCGGCTGGCACCTCAACACTTTATTAGAGCACGAGCATAGCCTCCTCAACCCTGATGAGGTCGCGTTCCACCGACGTGAGCTGATCATAGGCGTGTATGAGAACAAGCTCACACATGGTACGATAAGGCTCGATGCACACGAGCTCTGACTCCATGCGGTCGAGTACACTCGCCACTGAAAGTAGCCGAGCTGCCGCAAGGCCGCGGCCCTCTAACCTTGCATTAAGCCGGGCCAGCTGAGCTTCGACCCTCTGGAGCAACTCGCGGACCTGAGAGAGTAGAGTCACTAGGCTCGATCGTTCCATCTCCAACCTCACGTTATACGCCTCGACCATTGTGCTTTCTTCGTCGACTTCTAAGTGGGGCGTTTGCTTTCGCGCGGTTCGAGAGGAGGGAGAGTAGTGCTCAGAAGACGTTTTTACACACAAGGACAAGCCTGCGCACAAGAAAAGTTTCCTTTTATCAACAAATACTTGCTTTTCTTTCCAATTTGAGACATATCCCGCCTCCTGGCGGATGGAGAGCAGCTTGTAGTGGGCAGCATAGGCTGGTTGATGTACATCAAGAAAGGGTGCGACGGTGAAGGTGGTCTACTGCATAACGAACTTGACTGTTTCGGGGAACGCGCCACGTGCGTCAGATAAAGGAGTGTGGTTGAGGGAATGATTTGGCCACGTACATGAGCTAACCTGGTCGTTGAAGCCGGCAGGCATGGTGGCACTGTAGAGCTTGCTCACCGTAACGCTCACGCCCTTGCATTCAGCGTCGGTGAAGAGCTGCAGGCCAATGGCGCCTGTGGTACCGGCCAAGAGCTGGAAGGAGGATGCGGCGTCGTTGATGGGCAGAACGTTGTAGCACTGCTCCACACCGTAGTGAGCTGCCACAGTCAGGCAATCGCCCTGGGCGTTCTCTTCCTGTATAATTATTGGTTAGCATTGAACAAGATAGCGTTGGGATGCGGGTCAAACCTTGCACAGGACGGCGCGGGGGAAGACAGAGCTGATCTCCTCCGGAGACCACATGCAGGCGAAGGAAGGCAGCGACGATCTGATGGACTGGCTGGCGCAGTCCGAGATGAAGCCGAGAGGGTTCAGGTATTGGTCTGCGATTGGAGCGCGTGGTGAGTCTTGTCTACCGGCTAGTGGGAGAGAGGGGTGTCAGGTACAGGGAGAGGGCGAATCGGAGCGCAGGATACGGTTCTCCTCGCGGTCCTCGTTGATTGAGCAGGTGAAACCAGCCGAGGCCGGGTAGGCGTCAGGGTGGTTGCCGCCCAGGTTATGGCCGACCTCCTGTTTGGTCGCCATACAACCGCTTGAGTCAGCCACATAGTCGGTCGACAAAAAATGGGTCTCGGGCGGGTCGCGTACGTGGATGGTGCGACCGATGACATCGCTACCGGGGTCGTCACCCTGACCGTCAACCGAGAGGCCCACGCCGCCGAAATCAGGGGAGCAAGCCGCGCTGATATAGGCCAGGCCGCCGATGCCGTAGGGGTTGCGACCGGTGAGGAGGTGGTAGATGCAGGCGCCGCTGGGCACGCCGGTGAAGATGCCGTCGCGCAGGCCCTGCTTGAACTGTTCGAGCAGGAGGTTGCCGTCGAGGGTCTCGGTGAACGACGAGCCGTCCTCCACGAAGACGTAGGTGAGGTTGAGCCGCACGCCAAAGTTGCGGAGGTAGAAGGTGGTGACGTCGCCCCAGTACGAGGCGTACTTGTCAGCGATCTGCTGGACGGACATGCTCGGCAGGTTACGGCGGACCCAGTTGTCGACGACCAACACGGATTGGCAGACTGGAGTGTCGACAAAAAAGTTAAAACCAGCCAACCACCAACAAGAGGTCTCCGACCTACCTGGGCCATCCTCCTGGGGAGAAGGAGAAGTTGACGGCGAGGGGTTGGTAGAGGGCTGAGACGACGGCGAGGCACTGCTGGCGGGCTGGGAGGAGGGCGAAGGGCTGGCGGGCAACGACGACGGCGAAGCCGAGGGCGGCGGGATGGTGGACGGCTGAGACGACGGCGAGGCGGCGGCCGAAGGGCTGCCGGGGCATTGCCAGGTGGAGACCTGGAAGTTGGCGGCCTGAGCCGACCTGATGGTGTAGCCGAACCGGTGGCTCTGACCGGCGGGTATGCCGCCGTTCTGGAGGCGCCACGCCGGCAGGTCGTAGAGCGGAAGGCCTGCCCAGGGAGTGGGTTAGGAATGTTGTCACGCGCCATGGAAGAGTTGGCGTGTTGCATACCAGTCTGCTGGATGACCTCCCAGATCGAGTCAATGACGGAAGTGGTGTCGACAGAGAGAACGACAGAGGAGATGGTGTTGGCGTCGGCCGTGATGAGGGCGTCCCACACCGAGTAGGTGAGACCGGAGCCGTCAGTCCATGAGGTCTGTCTGGTCTGCGTGATCGTGGGCTTGACACAGGCTGGGGGGGGGCAGGAAACATCAAGAATGAGCTCACCAGATTGGGAAAGACCAGAGGCCCGGAGTTAAGTTACCACCAACCGCGCTGGCGCAGGCAAAGGCCAAGAGAAGCAACACAAGGGCGTTGGGTCTCATGTGGAGGTTGGAGAAGGTGGTCTGTTTGATGAGGTGGAGTGAAAGCATGGTGGCCGTAAGAGGCGTTTTTATACCTTCCAAGATGTGGGGCTCCGTACCAAACAAGTATGGCAGTCACTTGAGATTTCGTTGGCATCATCGTGTACGATCATATGGGCATTGTTACGGTTGCTAAATTGCCTGGGCAATGTATCAATGGCTCGCACCGCCGCAACTGATTGAGTTCCCTTGTTACGCCGTTGGGCGTGTTGGGCCGTGAGTGAAACTCGCCTTCGTCACTCCCGGACACGGCACAGAAAGGAGGAGGTTGCAAGATCAAAGCTCGAGGGACACCACAGCATCATAGAGCTGAAACGCCAACATGCTCGCATTGCTTTCTGTTGTGGACGAGCACACCCCAACAACTAAGATAAAATAAAAAATAAAATAAAAGGGGTATCGCTGAACCAGGCTTCCCTGAATTTGCTGCGCCGACAGACGGCAACAATCATCTTGGGGGCAGAGACTTGGATTCATTTACATAATCCAAATAGAAACATGCGTTCGTCCACGGGTAAGGGAAAGGAGAAGGTGGAGGAGGAAACCTTGCAGGTCCACCTCCCCTCGGCCAAGCGGCCCTTCAACGCTGTGCTCTATGGCGACATGGTTCAGAAGGGTTTCGCCCACCTCTACGGCGGTACCTCCTCTTCTCTCCACCTCTTTCCCTCCATTCTTGATCGTGTAGGGATCTCTAATTTCATTTGCCTATTCATTAATAAATGGTAATAATTCATTCCATGGCTGTTCTACTTGCAATTGAAAACAGACACGAAGATCAGCGACGTCACGTTGGTGCTGGGCGAGGAAAAGATACCCGTGCATCGTATCGTGCTCAGCGTGTGGTCGGGTAACGACCTCGTCTACTCCCCTCCCCTTCTCGCTCCCAGCGGGTGGAGCCCACTGCCCGCTCACACGCCCCTCCCCCTCCCGTCTCTCGCCGAGTACAGACACGTTCCGCACGCTGCTCGAGAAGGTCCAGGGCAAGGACACCGAGGTGGTCATCTCTCTCGAGAAGGAAGGTGCGGCACTCTAAGCAAAGAACCGCTCAGCTCTCTCTCTCTCTCTCTCTCTATGTGTGTGTGTGTGTGTGTGTGTGTGTGTGTGTGTGTGTGTGGGCTTGCGTGTGTGTACGTGCGCTGACCCGTGGGGGAACGACTGCACAGACATGGAGGACTTCAAGCTGATGCTGAAGCACATGTACACTGGCGAGACCGACTTCATCAACGGAGAGAACGTGCTGTCCCTCCTCAGCCTCGCCAGCTACTACAACATCCACTCCCTCAAGGTGCACCCACAACACCCACCACACAACACACACACACACACACACACACACACACACACACACACACACACACACACACACACACGACACACACACACGCACACGACCACGACACGCGACGCTAATGAGTTGTTTGGGGGGGGGGTTGCGGTGGATGGCAGGAAACGTGCGGGGAGCTGCTGGGGGAGCTGGTGACGGACGACAACCTGTTCTTCTTCCTGGACGTGGTGGACAAGTACGAGGTCAAGTCGCTCGAGGCCGCGTGCGGCTCGCACCTCGCCGAGCACTTCCAGGACCTGGTCAACAACGGCAAGCTGGACGACCTCGAGCCCTCGACCTGGGCCGAGATCGTCAAGACCGACGACATCCGCGTGCGGTACCACACACACACACACACACACACACACACACACACACACACACACGACACGCGACACATGGTCGACGCTCGCGCGGCGTGGTGGTGGGGGGCTTGTCTCACCCTGCCCCGATGGCGCGTGCAGATCCGAGGAGGAGCTCTTCGAGGCCATCATTCGCTACGCGAACCAGTTCAAGGTTTTCGATCGCTCTCCTCTCCACACAACACACACACACACACACACACACACACACACACACACACACACACACACAATGCACACACGTCATGCACACCACACATAATGCACACGCACACACCACGCACATAATTGCCATAATGCACACCACACATCATGCACACACACACACACACACACACACACACACACACACACACACACACACACACACACACACTATCTCTCTCTATTTGTTATTGCTGTCGTGTCGCGAGGTCTCACCCACTGTGTTGTGTGTTGTGTGCCACGTCAGCAAAAGGACGTGAGGGACCAGGCGCTGACCACCATCCTGCCCTACGTCCGTTTCCCCTTCATGAGCCCTCGCTTCCTCGTCACGGTAACCCCTCCTCCTCCTCCTCCATATTTTCATTTTATTTATTCATTTATTTATTTAAATTTATTTTTCGAACGATTACTGATCGGAGAGAGCGGGAGAGCAGAAGGTGGAGGGCAACGAGTCGATCAAGGACCTCCCCGTGGTGCAGGACCTCCTGCACGAGGCCTATCGCTACCGCGTCAACCCGAGCTCCGTCAAGAACATCCGATCCACGCCGAGGAAGGGTGCGCGCGTCCTCCCCTCCCCCCACTTTGGACCAGTCGACGCATCACACACGCTCGCTCTCTCTCTCTCTCTCTCTCACACACACACACACACACACACACACACACACACACACACACACACACACACAGGCCATCAATTCAATTCCGAGCAGACGCACGCAAGCATCACGCTCTCCGATGACAAGCTCACGGTCCGCCCTCTCTTCCCGCTCACTGTCGCCTCTGTACTCTGCTGACTTGTTGTTGCGTTGTTGATTTGTTGCGTTTGGACGACAGGCCACGCTGAGCAGCAGCGTCGGGTGGGCGAACACGTCGGGCACGACGCCGCTCTCGCGGGACAACCCCTACATCGAGTTCAAGGTGATCAACGGTTCGCCGGGCCAGCTCATGATCGTATGCTACCCCCCCCTCTTCCACCTCGCCACCCACTGCCCTCTCTCTCTCTCTCTCTCTCTTGCGTTTGGCTCACGCGGGCCCTTGGCTCTCTCTCTCTCTCTCTCTCTCCAGGGCGTCGTCTCCGGCACTTGCAGCACGAGCGGCTATGCCGGACAATACAACAACGGGTACATGCCACACACACATGCAACGCGCGCGCGCGATACAAGTGTGTGTGTGTGTGTGTTGATCGTTGGCGTGGTGGTGGTGGCAGGTGGACGTACTACTCGTCGGGGCAGGTCTACAACTCGAGCTCCACGCCCTCCACGGGCCAGACCTACACCAGCGGCGACACGATCGGCGTTTTTGTCGACTTTGACAAGAGCGTCGTGCACTACTACAAGAACGGCAAGAGCTCCACCAGGTAACCCCCCCCCCGCTCCTCCGAACGCACGCGCAGCAATCGTCGATTGACGTTGGTTGTCGTGCGCGCGTGTGCGTGTGCGTGCGCGCGTGTAGTGTGTCGGGCGTGAATGTCTCGGGGAATCTGTACCCCAACGTGAGCCTCAACGCGGTGGGCAACAGCGTGTCGGTCATCCCCTACGCTCCGATCCCCCAGGAGCTCCAGGCCAAGCTCAAGAACGTCACCACGACCCGCAAGAAGAGGTCCGTGTCGTGTGTGTGCGCGCGCGTGTGTGTCGTGTGTCGTGTCGTGTGTGTCGGCTGACGTGGCGAGGCGTGACACACAACACAGGGCGAAGCTCACCGCGTCGTCGCTGGGCCGTACGTACGGCGACGAGGAGGGCACGCCGGGCATCGACATGCCCAGCGAGGAGGAGGCCGCCGAGGCCATCGACGGCGCCACCTTCATCAAGCGCTTCCTCCGCTTCAAGTTCTGAGGAGCCCACCTCCCTCCCCTCTCCCCCTCCCTCTCTTCATCTTCACTATCCTCGTCGTCATCATCGACCGTTACATGAAATAATAGTTCTATTGTAGGCGTGACGTCATCACTGGCCGCCGTTGGAGGCGGCGGCGAAGCACTGGGCGTAGGCCTGCGTGAACAGGCGGTGGGCGTCGCGCAGCCTGCGCTCCCGGCTGCTCGCGCTGTCGTCTCCTGTCCGTCGCGTGTCGTCGTCACCGCCTTCACCGCCGTTGCTGTGGCGCCGCACGTGGGTGTGGATCGAGTAGTCGGCGGACAGGACCGACAGCAGGAAGTGGAAGGCGAAGAGCATGATCTCCTGCCCCTTGGCCCGCCGTCCCGCAAAGTCGTGCCTGCACGCCCCCCCCCCCAAACGTCAACGACTTGCGCTGCTGCTCCCACGCTCGCAAGGCGAAGGGGGGGGGAGAGGCGCCACCCAAACAAGAGCCAGTCCTGGAGAGAGACGGTCAGCACGCGCGCAGGCAAAAGGGCAGGGCAAGAGGAGGAGGAGGAGGAGGGAGAGGCGAGCGAGCGTGGGGGGGGGGGCGTCATACGTAGGCCACGGTCAGGTAGACCACCTCGGCCGCGCTGAGCGACTGGTGCACCTCGCCGTCGGCCCACAGGGACAGCCTGTCGCGCGCGTGAGACCACACACACCAAGCCTACGCGTGGGTGAGAGAGGGGGAGGGACCTGAGCAGGGAGAGCCACATGGGCGTGCGGTCCCAGCCGGAGCGGCAGTGCACGAGCAGGCCTCCGCCGTCCCGCGCCAGCAGCGAGAGCACGAGCCCGAAATACCTCTGCGTGAGCGTGACTGCACCTCTCCCCCCCCCAATAGAGGGGGGGAGGGGCGTGAGTGGCCGCGAGGCTGTGGGGGAGCGGGAGAGGGGGGGGGGGCAAGGCACCCAGGTCCCATGACTTGTGCTCGGGCCACGCGTCGTCCGCGCGCAGCTGCGCCGGAATCTCCAACGCCGCCGAACACTTGTCCCAGTCGTATGGAATGTTGCCTTCGCACACACCACACACACACACACACACACACACACACACACACACACACACACACACACACACATGAGGGAAAGAGTGGGGGAGAGGGGGAGGGGTGGTGAGGAGGGGGAGGTGTGGGGTCACCGTTGTAGCCGCCCCGGCGCCAGGTGTCAAAGAGCTTGACGCCGGGGTAGGGCACGACGCAGAGGTGGAGCGGCGGAGCGGAGTAGAGCTCGCGCGACGCCGTCTGCTCGGCCAGGCAGCAGCGCACGCCGTGCTCCACGACCGACTCCTCCGACATCATGTTCAACAGCTGTTGACAACAACGTATGTATGAGTGTTCATACACTACTTACAAAGTATACACAACATCGTGTAGCGGTGTAGCGAGCATACGTAGTGCACCGAATAGTGGGAGAGCAGCGCTCGGTCGTGCCGATAGTGCGTCTCGGCGTCATCGCTGGACAACATATTGTTTATTATTATTATTATTTTATAGTAAATAAAATATATAAAAATAAATAATTTACTAAATTGGTATTGGAAGTAACACACAACACGGGAGCATTTGACGAAGCGAAAGGGCAAGTCGAACCAGGGCACGTGGGCTTGGATGTGCTCCAGGTCGGACGGCGCGGCGGAGCGACACACCCAGCGGCCCCGGTAGGCGAACGCGGGCACGGCGAATCGCTGGCGGTAACTGCGCGCGAGTGGTCACCACCCACCACGACGACCACGATTGTGGTGGTGATAGCGACGATGATGCGGGAGGAGGGGCCACTAACCGTGCATATTTGGCCTTCTCCACGGCTCGGCCCATCTCGCCCATCTCCTCCTACGGTGGCGCGAAAGTCAGAGCTCTGTCGGCCAGGAGAGAGAGAGAGAGTGGTGGTGGCTTGGGGAGGAGGACCGGTGTGGTGTGCGGGAGGACGATCTGGGGCGGATAGGAGGGGCACAGCTGGCCCTCGGCGTTGTCCATGAGCGAGACCGGTCCCTCCCGCTCCATCAGCTCCACGCACGTCGCCTGCACCTCCGCCAACTGAACCAAGGCAGACAGTAGAATTTTTAATTTGTTTTATCATTGGAGTGTGAGTGTAGAGCATGCTCTGCCACCAGTTGCAGTAGTTTTTAATATAAATCTTTTATTTCAATATTTTAATACATTTCAATCAAAAAGCAAGTGATTCTGAAGAACAGGTCGGGACTTACCATGGGTTCGTGGCGGCAGCTTTTAGGAGGGTGGGGATGCTTGTCGAAGAACACCAGCAGCTCCTTGAGCTTCTCCAGTCCCACGTGTTCTTCCTTCTGCTCCATCTCGCAAGTGTTCCTTTATGTTTTTAAGTTTTCTTTTTGTTTTTCGCCACGAAACAAACAGCACAAGATGAAGCCAACCGGCTGCCTGTGGCGCACGATCGGGGCCCACACGACATTGCTATCGACTGCCACAATGCGCACATCGTGGGCCTCATTCGCCACGGTGGGCAACAGAAGCGGCCTCATTCATTCGAACAAATCAGCGATGCCGATGCGAGCGATTATGGACAAAATCAAGAGCAGCAAGGGCGGCAAAGGCGCCCCGTCCGACCACGACGCTGTCAGAAATCGTTCGCAATCGCCCCCCGCTCGCAATCCCGCCAAAAGGCACGAATCTCGTACGTGACCTGCTACTTGCATCTTTCCATCATTGATGAACGAGCATTGGTGATGGGGGAGGTCTGACAAGACGTTGGGTTGCCACTACAGCACCACACGAAGGCCGCGACATCTCCGAAGGCCTCGCCGAGCCGCAGGTGCCTCGCATGACGCGCGAGGAGTACGAGGCCAGACGGCGGGCGTTCCCCGACCTCTTCAAGTTCCTGGACGACATCGACGACCGTGGGCGCCTCATACCACAGCAGCAGCAGCAGACGGAGGAGGAGATGCAGGTGCAGAGGCAGAGGCAGCGCGAGGAGGGGCAGACGGTCAAGAGCAGGCTGGCCCGGTTCGCGGACGAGGAGGACGAGGCCGACGAGGAGAGGTGGGACGAGTCCGTGCGATTCGACGCCCCGCTTGCCGAGACGGCCTCCCACGAGCACCGTGCGTTGGGACCACACACACACACACACACACACACACACACACACACACACACACACACACACAGACACGCACTGACTTGTCGCTTGTTGTGTGCCTAGTGAACATGTCGTCGGAGGAGTACGAGGGGCTGTCAGAGTTCAACGACTACGTCCGACGAATCCACTCTGAGGACGTCGAAGAGGAGGAGGAGGAGGACCCCACCGTGCTCCTCTTTCGAAGTACGTGTGCGATGTGTGGTGCTGGTGATGGATCCCAGCTGATGGCGCGCTCTCTCTTGTCTACTTCGTCGGTCGATGCGACAGAGCTCGACCAGGAGAACGAGCTGATGCGGATCCAGTACGAACACGTGCTGAACATGCCCGAGTACATCGGCTACAACGAAGAGTTCGAGGTCGAAGAGGAACGCATCCGAAAAGAGTACCGCTCCGACCTTCCTCGCATTCTTTGTATTTATTTATTAATTATTATGTATTATTTAATTTATTTATTTATTAATTTATTAATTAAAAATTTTGTTGGCTTTGCACAAACACAAGGTGGATGGAGGACCCGCGGTCGGTGACGGCAGAGCACGCCAAGGAGCTGTTCGATAAGCTAGAGGAGACCCGACAACGGCTCTGGGACAAGTACACCCAACAAGGTGACCCATCATCGTCTGACTCGTGTGGCGTGCGCGCGTGCGCGTGTGTGTCATTGCACGTGTTATCTCACCACGCAACACGGCTTGATGCAGCGGGAGACCGGTTCGCCGTGGAGCACTATGAGGAGATCATGATGAACGCGCTCAGGGAAGAAGACGAGGAGCCCAGCGAGGAGGATGAGAAGGCGAGGTTTCTGCGCTCGCCCCTCGCTCGCCTGGCGAATCCCTCTCTCCGCAAGCCGTAGGCTGGCGACAATAAACGTTCGACCGAAGCGGACAGGTTTTTATAATTTTTATAATTTATTAATTTTAAATAAGATTTTAACAGAAATAGAATTAACACAATCAATAAATCAAATCAAAAAACGTAAGAGCCATAGATGGGATAATGAGAAAATAGATCGACGTCGTTGTGGACCTGGCGGACAGAGAAGTCGCCGCCAGCGGTAAGGATGTTGTCGATCCTCCTCCCCCTCTTGGTGGTGGCCGGGTCGTCGATGTGTAGCATCATCTCCATGTCTCCGCACAGCTCGCTCAGAGGGTCGGGCTCGGTGTTAAAATCGCCCAGAATCATAACCACGTCGGCGTCCTCGCCCAGGTCTTCGCGCGCCTTGAAGAGGGCGCGAGTCGCATCTTTTCGGCCACGCTTCAAGGGGAGGTGGGTGGCCATGCAGAGGACCGTGTGGCCGGTGCTCGTGTCGTCGAGTAGCACGCCCACGTACTTGCCAACTGTAGAATGAAAGCGTTGCTGGAGCTCGAATCTCTCGCTGTTCCAAAGCAAAACCGTGTGGTCGTATCCAATCTTTTGATGGAGGCCGTCGTAGTCGCTGTCCTCGAGGAGTAGAGGCAGCAGCTTCGACGACGATACCTCCGAGATGGCGTGGACGTCGGGCGTGTGGGCCGATATGTCGCTACGCAGGGCGGCAGACAGCTTCGGCATCGTGTTGATCTCTTTCTGCCTGTTGGTGTAGTCCACGTTGTGAGCCATCGCACAAATGGTATATACGTCATCCATGGTTTGTGATGCTGTGTGGTTGTAGATAAAGAGAAAGAGCTGCACACAACCTTTTTGTTGCATTCTTGGGGGTTCAATTTCTGGGAAACTTCGACTTAGAATTCCATGCGAATTAGTGCGCACCAGACTTCGGCTCTGTCGACTCTCTTGTCTTGCCCAAGAGCTCGGACCTCCTGGCTTCTTGTGCGTGCGGAAGGGACGCTCTCCTCTGATAAGGGTACTGCCCACGCTCGTAACCGGCAAGTTGAATTCAACGCTTGTCAACTATTAAAAGAACAGCTGCCCCAAATCGCAACGCGGCCGGCCTTAATCGTGATTTTATTTAATTCAAACACTCCACGCACAACCAGATGAGCTCGAAGCCCATCTCGGTAGAGGCCCTGACGCGCCTCCTGCGCGAGAATGTCACCAAGCGGCATCTAGTGTCGGGGCTTGGTATTCTCGCATCGGTTGGCGCCGGCGTATACCTCACCCGAAAGCGGGTAAATCAGATGGAAGCCGAGAGGGAACACAAGGCCCAGCAAGATGCCCTTGAGGTAAACGCCCCCACTTCGTGCGTAGTGTTGATTCCTCAATTTTGCTGAACATTTAAATCAAAAGTCGTAACTTGTTGCCTGCGTCATTTATTAATTGAAATGTATTTGCATATTAAATATTTTATAGCTTCAATCTAATCAAGTGTTTCCTGTTCGGTAGGAAGCGACCACCGGAGTAGTTGTCCGGGCCAAGCAGTTCAATCGCCAAAAGTTCTACCAGCGCCTCAGGAGGCTCCTCCACATCGTGCTGCCCTCCCTCTACAGCAAGGTATTGTCATCCTCTCCCTGTTGTGGCGTTTTTGTGGTCTCTCACACCTCTGTGTAGGAAGCTGGCATTCTGGGACTGCACACCTTCTTCTTGTTTACTCGCACCCTGATCAGCATCTACGTCGCCTACATCGATGGTAGCCCTTACCGCCAAGCCCTTGCCTGCCCACACCACACAGCGCCTTGTTTGTTCTTGTTGATAGCCTCTAACATCACAACGATGGCCCACGCCAGGTCAAATCGTCAAGTCCATTGTGGGTCGCTCTCCCTTTGCCTTCATGTGGCTGTTGGCCAAGTGGCTCGCCCTCTCCGTGCCCGCCGTCTACACCAACTCCATGATCAAGTACTCCCCCACACGAATCCTAACGTTATCGCCACCACCACACCACCGCCATCGTCATAACAGCAACAACAACAACAACAACAACAACAACAACAACAACAACAACAACAACAACAACAACAACAACAAAGGTATTTGGAGGACAAGCTGGCCATCGCCTTCCGCACGCGTATGTCGGACCACCTGTACAAGAAGTACATGGAGTCAGAGACCTACTACCGCGTGGGAAACCTCGACAGCCGGCTGACCAACGCCGACCAGTGCCTCACCGAGGACGTCTCCAAGTTCTGTTCCCACCTGGCCTCGCTCTACTCGCAGCTCTCCAAGCCCATGTTCGACGTCGTACGTCAGCCAGCCCCGCTCTACGCGGCCCGTTCTTGAAGGAATTCTAACGATTTTGCGTTCTTTTCGGCATGAATTGCTCGAATGCCATCCTATTACTGCGTGCTACACGTCGCGACAGGTGTTGATGGTGGTGCAGCTGTGGGTGCTGATCACGCGCCAGGCCGGGTTCCTGAGCGGCGTGCCGCCGTTGGCCGGAGGCATCGCCTGCGTGTGGCTCACCAGCAAACTGCTCCGTCGGATGTCGCCCCCTTTCGGCGCCCTCGTCGCCAAGCAGGCCGGTACGCCCAGCGCGCACAACAACCGCGCCGGCCAGCTTTTGCCGTGGCTCACATACAACACCACACCACACCAACACAGCGCTGGAAGGTCAGCTGCGCTTCGTGCACAGCAGACTGATCACGAACGCCGAGGAGATCGCGTTCTACCGCGGACACAAGATCGAGCACGGGGTGATCGCACGGAGCTACTACGCGCTGGTCAAGCACATGAACCTCATCTTCCAGCAGCGCGTGTTCTACACCATGCTCGAGGGCTTCCTCATGAAATACGTGTGGAGCGCCATCGGCATGAACATCATCGCCTTCCCCACCTTCCTCGCCGATTACAAGCAGCAGAAAATCGAACAAGGTAGAAACCCCTTGTTTATTCATTATTTTAATCTTTTAAATTAATTATAAAATTATTATACTTTTTTGGTAAATTATTAACTGGTGCGGGCTGCAGCCACGGGGACCGTCGAGAAGGTGTCGTCGATGGGTGACCGCACGCAGAACTACATCGTGGCCCGCAAGCTGCTGCTCGACAGCGCCGACGCCGTAGAGCGCATCATGCTCGCCCAGAAGCAGATCAGCGAGCTCGACGGCTACGCCACGCGCGTCACCGATATGCTTGTACGCGCGCTCCCTCCAGCGATATCCATTTTTGGGCATGCACGCGTGCGACTTTCGCTTATTTGCGGTGGCGGCGTGCTTGGCATTCCCCAAAAGGACGTGTTCGAGGACATGCACCAGGGCAAGTTCGTCAAGACGATGATCAACACCGCGGACGACGATGCCGACGATGCCAAGATGAAGCGCATCAAGAGCGGGGCCGACGGACAGGACAGCGACGACGACAACGACGACGTGGACGACGAGTCCATCGAATCGAAGGAGAAGCGGGTCCGACGCCACGACAACGGGGTACACGCTGTACCGCCCCTCCCCTTGCCACCTTCTCCTTCAATGTCGCGCTCATGTGTGTGTGCATGTGTGTGTGTGATGTGTTGTGTGTGTGTGTGTGATGTGTGTTCGTGTGCGATGCACAGCCGGCGGAGCCGCTCGACTTGACCAAGCCTCAGGGCATCGTCGAGGAGGCCGACTACATCCAGTTCGACAAGGTGCCGATCGTGTCGCCCAACGGCGACGTGTTGGTGGAGAGCCTCTCGTTCGAGGTCAACCCCGGCCGACACCTCCTCATCACTGGCCCCAACGGCTGCGGCAAGTCCTCGCTCTTCCGCATCCTCGTACGTGCACTCTCTCTCTCTCTCTCCCCTCCCTCTCCCCTCTCGTTCCTCTCCCCGTTTTCGAGAGCCAGCCGTGACTCGCCTCTGATCGTCGCGCGACGCGCGTGCAGGGCGGCCTGTGGCCCGTGTACCGCGGTTCGGTGGTCAAGCCGAGCATCTCGGACATGTTCTATATCCCCCAGCGCCCCTACCTCGCCATCGGTACCACGACTCTCAATGGGGGGGGGAAGAGGAAGAGGGGGCAGTAGTCGCTGATGATGTCATACGTTGTTGCTTGTCAGGCTCGCTGCGCGATCAGGTCATCTACCCCCACACCGTGCATGACATGCACAACGCCAACATCACCGACAAGGTACGACAAGCTCAACAATAAATAAATAAATAAATAAATAAATAATAATCAATAAAATCGAAAAACAATTCTTCGGTTGCGTCGCTCAACGAGAAACTTGTGTTTGTGCGTGCGTGTAGGACCTGGACGACATCATGGAGTGGGTGAACCTGACCAAGGTGGTGATTCGAGAAGGCGGCTGGGATGCCGTGAGCGACTGGAAGGACGTCCTGTCCGGTACTCTCCCTCTCCCCTGCTCGGGTAGCTATCCGCCTTGAACTTGAGGGCCGTCTTTTGACCCGAGGCGTGTGCTCGGGGGGGGGGGAGGGCAGGCGGAGAGAAGCAGAGAGTGGCGATGGCGCGTCTGTTCTACCACCGGCCCAAGTACGCCATCCTCGACGAATGCACGTCGGCCGTCAGCGTCGACGTTGAGGGCAAGATGTACGCGCACGCCCAGGACCTCGGTACGCCGCACATGTCCACCCACCCACCCACCCACCCACGCGCGCGCGCCATCACAACGTAACACGACACACACACGGTCCTCCGCGATTTGCTGATGAGCTGATGGTGTCGTGCGATCTCTGGTGTCGGGTGGGCCTGGCAGGCATCACGCTGCTGACGGTCACGCACCGGCCGTCGCTGTGGCAGTACCACAACTACCTGCTGCAGTTCGACGGCGAGGGCGGCTGGCAGTTCGTGCCGCTCAACGCCACGGCGCGCATGGGCCTCAAGGAGGAGAAGATGCGGCTCGAGGCCCAGCTCCAGGGCATGCCCACCATGCACAAGCGCCTGCGCGAGCTCTGCAACCTGCTCGGCGAGGACTCCATCGCCCTTCAGCAGGAGTGATTTGTGATTTTTCTCCTTGTTCACCCGCGTGATGCTTATTTATTTGTGCGCACACGAAATAATATACACTTATTATTTATTTTACTTTAATATTTTGATATTTTGATAAAATGGCACAAAACTTTGATAAAAGGTAACAAAATGTTTCAGTTGGTTTTCTTGGTTGCAGAATTAAGAAAATAATTTATAATTATAAAAGAAAGAAAGAAGCGCGCTAAGAAAAGGTGCGGGTAACAACGGAAACCTTGCTGCCCTTTGCTTGGCTTGCAGGAGTGTTGGTCAGAGCGTGCTGGGGGTGGCTCGTCGTGCCCTGGAGTGCCTGCAAGTTTCTCCACGATGATGATGGGCTCATCCTCTCGGCCGCGCGATCGCGAATTGGACAATCTCGTGGCCGATCTGTGCAGGGGCGAGGTACCCTTATTCATCACAGGTGCCGGGTGCGTAAGCCATGCTGAAGCATCCTTGGCCTTCCACGCGTTTTCGTCAGCAACCTCGGCTTGACACGAGCTGATTGATTACCTGGCCTTCATGGCTTGAGATTTTGTACAACCTGTAAACTGCGCTATGGCGTCAAGATCTTGTGATCTGACAACAACGTGGGTGTGCAGGTTGAGCGCTGCAAGCGGTATCGCGCCGTACAGAGGCACGAGCACGGCCGTGTGGACCAATTTCGTGATGAGTTGGGGCACCCGCTCCAAATTCAAGAAGAACCCCACCCTGTGGTACGCCCACTCCTCTTTCCTTGGCCCCACTCGGTCTCGGGGTCCTGGCCTCCACAACTTGCCTCTCGTGAGAGCCCTCCTCTTTAAGACCATTTTTATTTGCATTTTTCCTTCTTCTTTGGCCCCTGCTCGTGTAGGACTGCAAGTAGGTTGCTGACCATGCTCTACTTGTCTTCTTTTGTCTTCGTGCGACACCACAGGTACAACAAGTTCTGGCTGCGAACACACCAGAAGCCCGAGTACTTCAAGGCGCAGCCCAACGCGGGCCACTACGCGATCGCCGCCATCTCGCAGATGTGCAACGCCAAAGTCATGTACGCCGCCTGCTCTCCTCCTCCCACATTCGCCAACGCGACCTTGCCAGCGGCGATCAGAGGAGGGAACAGAGCCATGTTCGCCTCCTCTTCGCTCTGCCTGGCATAGAGCAAACAGGGATTTTATTATTACAATTATTATTATTTATTATTTATTATTATTTTAAAAATCTTTGGTGCATGCGGCGAATCGCTGCCGGCAGAAGCTCGTCCACGACATGGGCGAGCGTTTCCAAGCTGGCAGCGCACTAATGGCATGCAACATTCCACTACAAAAACACCACCAATCCACTTTCTCTGTCGCAGAACTCAAAACATCGACCGATTACACCTGCAGACGGCGCTCTGCCCGCACAAACTCATCGAGGTCCACGGGCGGCTCGGGATGTACAAATGGCACGTTCCAACCTTTGTCCTCGTCGCTTGCCCATTCGTTCGTTCGTTCCTAACTAAATTTCAATTTATTAATTTTTAAATATTTTTTAAATTGATTTTATTTGATTGGTGCAGTATCACAGACGACTGCAGCTATGCGTATGACGAGTCCATAGACGACATTGACCTGGAGGGTTATGCGAAAGAGGGAACTTGCATGGATGACGGCAATCTCATGCTCACCGAGGTACACCGACCACACAACACATGCACACACACACACACACACACACACACACACACACACACACACACACACACACACACACACACAGGGGCACACTGTATGCTTGCCGTGCTCATCTTTATCTCCCGTTCAATGGCCCGATCAGGCACCAATCTGCCCGTCGTGCGACGAGCCGGTGCTGCCGCAGGCGCTGCTGTTCGATGAGCAGTACGGCTCGCACCAGTTTTACCAATGGGACCGCGTCGACGAGTGGTTCCACGATTCGGACGTGCTGGTACTCCCCCCCCCCTCTTCTCCCACAGTCCACGATCAGTTTCACCAACAACACTTGCACTTAATCTTCGTTTCTCGATGGTGGTCATTGTCGTTGTGGTGGTCATTGTCGTGTTCGTAGATCTTTGTGGGGACCTCGTTTTCGGTCGGTGTGACGGAGAAGGCCCTCGCGATAGCGCAGGAGTTTGGCAAGAAGGTCTACAGCTTCAACCTCTACGCCGAACGACGAGAAGGTACAGTCTACACACACTCTCTCCCAACCACAACGCATGGACACCCGACTCGTATGTGTGACGGTGTGTTGTGTTGTGTTGTGTGCGTGTGTTAGACTATCCGTGGATTCAACACATCTTGGGGCCCTCCGAGAAGACGCTGCCCGCGCTGGCGCATCGGATGCAGCACTACTACGCCAGGCCGCGGCTCTGGTTCTACAGCCCGAACCACAGCTCGCCCACCGCCTACCACTCGAGCGACTCGGACCCCGAGGCAGAGGAGCGGGAGGACTCGCCAACGTCGGCCTCCTCGGACAAGAAGATTGCCGCCGCCTCCTTCTACCGCTCCTGACACCTTTAGCGTGGCCGCACTTATTTATTGTGATCAAACAATTGTACAAAAATAAGAATTATTATTGTTTTTATGTGAGTATAACTTGGTCTTCCTGAACCACTTCACTAAGGCTAATCAACTTGGGTTTGTCGTATTCTAATTTGTACTTTTATTATTATTTTACCAATGTTTCTTGTGTCATCAGGCGAACGAGGAAATGGTTGTTCAGTATTAAAAAGGAAAAAGGAAAGGAAGGTAAGAGGCATAAAGACAAGGTGAGCATGGGACAAAGCGGGTCGAAGAAGGGCCAAGAGGCTTACCGCCACGCCGGCCCCACTGCAGCAACAGGAGGAGGAAGACCCCGAGCAAGAGCAGGAGGAAGAGGCCGAAGAAGCGCCGGCCAACGACGAGATGGCCGAGGCCGTCGAGCTCGACGAGTCGACCATTCCCGTGGCCGAGGCCGAGGCCGAGACTTTGGCCCCCGCGGCTGCTCCGGCCCCGGGTGCGCCCAAGCCCAAGGACCAGCCGGCTGCCAAGGCCAAGGCTGCCAACCCCAAGCCTCGCGCCAAGACTGCCGGCAAGGCTGGCGCCAAGCATAAGTCGGCGGGCCGGCGGCCAAGGCGGCCATCAAGGTCGCCAAGACGGCAGGTGCCGTGCCCGCCGCGGCCCCCTCGACGGCCAAGCGCCACCGCAAGCCCAAGCAGAGCAAAGAGCTGATGGGCATCAGCAAGCCCGCCATCAAGCGCATGTCGCACCGCGCCGGCGTCAAGCTCGTGCAGGGCGACGCCTACTTTGAGGTCCGCTCGGCGCTCTCGCAGTACCTCAACAAGGTGGTGCGCTCGGCGATCGCCTACACCGAGTATGCCGATCGCTCTACCGTGAGTGTGCAGCACGTGCTCATGGCGCTCGAGCGCGAGGGCCGCCCGCTCTATGGCGTCGGCGTCAGCGTGGTCGGAAGCTTCCCACCCAAACAAAATTTGAGTTAATTTCTTCGGGAGAAGCGTCAGACCAAAACATGGCGTGGGCCGCGACTTTCATCGTGCTGACCTTCCTTGCCTTCGTGGCTTCTCTTGCTACTAAAACCTACGCCAACTGGCGGAGCGCTTTTGATGGAGGACCCCAGCTGCGCGGGTTGATCGAAATCAGCGTTTGGATGGCAGTGGCTGGAGCGGTTTTCCTGCTCTCGTACACCCATGAGGTGGTGCGCGTAACCATGGCCGACTTTGTCCTTCCGGTGTGGTGTACCAGGGCGGTCATAGGCCTCATTATCTGTCTTTTCGTTCATGGCCTCTACGCCTACCATTTCCGTGGGCCCAAACCAGCGGAAAAAACACCAAAATCAGATAATTACCTGATTTTGGTGTTGTGTTCTATCTCTTCCCAAGTTCTTGCTGCCCCTAAGCGCCCCAGCAGGCGTCTCCCTGCGGTCGCCGCGGACTGTTCCCGCTGATCGGCCTGCCTGTGTCTTTCTTGAGCTGCGGTAGTTGCCTGACGAGGCCTCTCGATTACGAGTCCACCACACCTAGCTCTCGTTTGAAGCACTTCGGGGTGTGGTTGGCAGAATGGTACGCAACGTTCCTCAAACGAGGCATCGCCGTCACTTGCCACGGACTCTTTGTCTTCTTCTTGTTCCTGTGTGCTCTGCAGCTGTGTAGCCCTCAGAACTGTGCTCAAAATGCGGAGAGGTGTGTTTCTTTCTTTTTGGCAAGTTGTCCCACGCCAGCAGTAGTGCCTAACTCACAATGATGTCGAAGCCCACCGGTCCTGTGATGAAGACGACATCCAGGAAATCCTTGACCAACTCGCGCAAGGTGAGGAGTTGATCGTTGTCAGGCCCGAACAAGAAGGCCTGAAGGTCCTTGCAGGCAGCCTGATGCTCGACGAGCCTACGCTTCCTCTTTGCGTTGTCGTTCGGCCTGTCGTCGTAAATGACACCAACATCGAACGGATGGTCGGCCACGAGTTTGCCCCGCACCAGTGGACCTGCCAAAGCTGCCAACAAGGAACGTGAGGCCTTGACGCACACAACAAGCGCACATTTGCTTTCAAAGCCAAGCACATGCTTGTGGGGGGGGGGAGAGAACGCACAGTGCCATTCGACGGTGACATTGGATTCGTGACTTTCCATGAGCCAACACTTTGCTGTCATCCTGAGCGGCAACCCAGTCGCCAGACTGTAGAACACAATTGAGCCCTTGTGTGTGCACTTCATGTTGTAGTCGCCAATATCCTCTTCCCTTTACGCGTCTCTGTGTGAGTCTTAATCCATTGAATGATTGACATCTTCATCGTTTTCCGTACTTTGAAGTGAGCTTCTCGTAGTACATGTGATCGGCAAGCTGATTAACAAGCTTGGGGAGAACCTTGTTCATACGCTTACGAAGGTCGGCAACACGTGAAAGGTACGTCAAAACAGCATCAGCCTTCTTCACCGCCTTGTGCACCCTGCCAGGGCTGGGCTTGCCTCGAGCCCGCGTTCTGCATTGTGAGTAAGTAACGCTTTCCTTGATGCTTCCTGCTTGCCGGGCAGCGTCGCCAAGAAGAGCTTCGACTTGGGCCAAACGAGCTTGCGGATTGTCTGCGCTCCGTTATGTTAGGCAGCGGGAGTAATGCAGAAAGAAAGAGAGAAGGCCAACGCACCATGGCGAGCAAGAGCCAAACGTAGAAGGCTCACCTTCTTCCAGTCCACAGGATCCACCTCTTCTTTCTTTTCCTTCTTCTTACCAAGGTGGAGGGAAGAGGCGAGTGGAGGTGGCCAGGCGTTGAAGTAACAAGTGCGCCACAGCTGCAGTGTAGCTGCACCAGAGCTGGTCTCGGCCCACAGCATGCAGCTGTGCCAGTAGTGACACACCAGGTGGGCGCTCACAAGGTCGGCTGGCCCCACCATGCGCAGAACGGCCAGCATCAGCTCGCTTGGCAGGGTGGACTCTTGAGCTTCTTTATCACGTTGCGACTTTGCTTCACGCATGGATTCCGAGGGCGTATTTTCTGCTTTGTCGTCCTTTGGGTACCTTGCTCTCTTCATGTCGCCAGCCTCCTTCCCCTCGTGAGTCCTCTTCATCTCCGTCCTGTCAATAAGTATTCCTGTTCTCGGCAAACCGTGTCCACCCACTGGTGAGTTGGGATACGTGGGAAATAGGGTAAGAAAAAAAGGATACGCCGTGTCTGGCCTATCACGCCTGACAGTGTCGGTTTGTTTTTTTCATTGTCGGCAAACACCATGGAGGACACCACCGACACCGAGAACGATGCCCTCTCTGTGGGGCAAGGCAAAAGGGATTAGCGATCTTCTGCCCTTCCTTCAAAGCAATGGTTTCCTCAACATCAGCAGCATCATCTATGTGACCGCTGACGAATTGAAGGAGATCGGCATGTCACGGCTGGGCGATCGAAAGAGGGTGCTTGTCGCTGCTGCTGAAGGGAAGGCAGCGTACGAGGCAGGCCTTATTGCTGCTCCTGCACCTCCTCTTCTTCCTATTCCACCCATCCCTTATTCCTATCTTTCGCCCCCAGCAACCCCCTCCTTCAGCCCTCCTTCCCCAAGCAACACGACCATCCGTGTCCCTGCAACCCACGCACCGAAGAGATGCCAAAAGTTCTGCCACCAGCTTCTCTTCAGCGGCAAGCACACCTGCACCAAAGAAGAGGAATGTGGCAGCCTAGCAAGTTGCAGCCACATCGATCTCCATCCTGAGGAGAAGAAACAGCGCATGGAGGAGAAGAAGGTCGAGAAAGCAGAAGCAAAGAGGCAAAAGAAAGAAGAGGATGCAGTGCAGAAGGCCGAGAGGGATGCGCTTCTTCGTCTCCAGCCAGAGCCCATCTGGGATTCATGGTTCAAGGTTGAACTCAAGCGCCTTGTTGCCGCCCATCCTGACCTGTACTCGACCACAAGAGGGACACGCGAACGCTGCGACGCGACAGCCAAGCTTGCCCAGCGATTCACCCGCACACAGCATGCCTACAAGAGGAACAAGGCAATAATCACTAAGATCACAAGCGAATTGAAAGCCCTTTCCCGCGATCTTGCACATGACGAACAGATGGACTTCATCCACAAGAGGAAGGCCAAATTAGAAGGAGAGGCAGATCAGCTTGTCGCAGAAGAGGACCAGAGAGAAGCAGAAGAACAGATTGCCGAAAGAGAGGGTGATTCAGATGCTGATGAATAAATTGATTTATTATAGCCATCCGCAGGACTCATACCAGCCAAGCATTCGGGGCATGGTGACTTTGCCGAGGATTGATACAATTGCCTGCAGAAGATTGTCAGTCGCATGGAAAGATGTGCGGAGGAGAGTTTTGAGATAGGAAAAGACCTCCTCTGCTGGGCTGAACTCGGGGGAGTACTTCGGCAGAAGCTTGTACTCTCCACCCACTTCTTCAATCATGCTTTGTGCTGTCGTGCTCGCCCATCCGCACTGGTGGAAGGAGCAGTTGTCCCCAAGAATGATGTCACCATTGTGAATAAATGGGAGAATAAAAGAAATAAAATCGATGAATTTTTCGCTGTTGCTCGAGTGTGGTGTGAGGGTGAAGAGCAGAGGGAAGTCGTCATCGAGCAGTGTAAGGACTGTCACTGTCCAGCTTTCCACAATGATGTCTCAACGGTAGCACTCCTGAAGTGGTCGTTGGCCTCGCCAGGACCAGATGATCAGATTTCCAAGATGGGTGCGGTCCACCCTTGCCTCATCGAAGACCTTGACCCGGAAGTGGCGCTCCAACAGGACACGGGGTGGCTCCCCATTTTACTTTCAATCGCCCGCCACAGTAGCACATCAGCAACACCAGCTTGTCGCCACTTTCCTGAGTTCACCTTACGCAGGGTGGGCCTGCCCCCCTTTTCGATCCGCTTCATCGACAATGTAGGTGGGTTCTGACGTTTGCCAGCAAGAATACGTCTTTTGGGGCCTATTTTTTTTTTCTTAGGTCTCTTTTGGCTATCTGCCGAAGCTGTGGGTGGACACGGTTTGCCGAGAACAGGAATAACGCCGAGGAGTAAAACACATTTTCTTGAGCCCATATATTTTTTTGTTGGAAATATTTAAAATCAGATTTCGAATCGATGGCATTCGTTGCATAGAGTTGCGTAGCTGAACCAGGAGTGGCCAACACGTGGCTGCCGCTGAGCATCTCACACCATCCGATCAATAGCGCGTGTTTCTCCAACGAGAGGGCGAACGGAACGTTGGCTTACCGCGTCCCCTCCGGTCTGTTCGAACCACCCACCTGGCGGGTAAAGGTGCGCCGCCTTGGCGCGCTGTTGGCCACGGGCCAGACTGTGCCGAGACCGCGGACGAGCGACTCGCCTTTGCAAGGCACCGACGGCCTGTTGCCGGCGCTGGCCTATCTCCAAATCACGGCCTGGTGTGATGGGCTCTACGAGCCTCTTGCGGCACACCTCGCCGCACCCGTGATGACCACGACCGTCGACACCAGTCCCTACGCCGTGGCCAAACGGGCGATACCGCTCGCCTCGGTGGCGCCGCGCAAGATGCTCATGCTCGCCGTGGCCGCCCTTTCAGCAGCCGACTAGGCCACGGGGCCAGCGCACGGCTCGCGGATGGTCGACTGCCTCATCGGCGTTCCGCAAAGTGAGGGCGCGACCAAGCAGGCCAGCGCCAACGACCTCGCCACGGGGCCAGCGCACGACCTCGCCATCGGCCCCAACACCGACGCCTCGATCGCCGGCCACGTTGGCTCGCCAAACCCAGGCGCTGAAAAGTTGGCCTCGCGCGACCGCACAACCAAACGACGCAAGCTTGGTGGCGTCGGCCACCTGACCAGGGCCAAGCTCCACCCCTACATCCTGTTTGAACGCGATGAGGCCTGATGGCCGGCGTGGGGTGCCTGTAAGGGGCTAAATCGGGCCGAGGACATTGTGGCGCAGAGTGCGCGTGAGGACGCCGCGCGGCATGACTTTGATGCCTATGGCCGCTATGGCGCGGCGATGGCAAAGGCGGGCACCAACGCAGCCTATGCCCGCCTCGCCGAGGCCCAAGACGCCGAAGCCCGGGGCGCCGCACCTGGACTGCTCGGCGCCGTCATGTGCGAGGCCAAAAGCCGCCGGTCTGACGCCGTGTCGATCGTGGCGCGTGCCGGCGGGCTTGGGCCTGGCGCGACAGTGGCCGCTGGCGCCGTTGTTGCGGCGCTCCATCCGCCGGGCGCCGCTCGGCCATGGCCTTCTAGCGGACCGCCACAACGCGGACAAGCAGGCGCCGGCCAAAGACAGCAACAACTCCGTTTAAGGGAATCGCCATCAATCCCACGCTCGACGGGCAGCTGCAGCGCGATGTGAGCGTGCCGGCCGAGTTTACGGCGCGCCCCGCGATGGCCGGCTTTGCTGTCCTCGAGGCCACGCTGCATCAGCTTGCAGCACATTCCCGCTGCCGGCGCGCCGTGCTGCGGGATAGCGCCGCGTTGTTGGTGGAGGCGCCACGAAAGTCGGCAGAGCCTGTCGATAGACAGGCACCACCCGCGACTCCTGCAGCCTGGAGCGGTCTTGGAAGTGTGGCTTGCGCCTGTTGAGTGGGGCAAGCTAGACTGCTGTGCAGTGCATGGTGTGTACCTTGGCCAGGGGTGTGTCAACCACACCTACTACTGTGTCTGGGTCAATGGGCACACGTGTTATGGAGAGGTGCGATGCCCAGTGTGCCTGCTGGCAGAGCCATGCCAGTTGATGACCCTCCTGCTGCACCTTGTGAGGATGTGTGCCAGCAACCTGGCCCATGAAAGGACAGCACTCAACCAGCTTGATGAGACAGAAGTGGCTGCCACCATGGTTGATGGACTGGTTGATAGCCCCTCTCTGGTTGGTGACCATGATGATGAGGGCGATGCAGCACCCTCTTCCATGAACATTTCCCTGACTGCCACACCACTGTCTATGCCAGGTGTGGGTGGTGGCCCAGGTCCTGTTGGACCACCACTGCCCCCGCCTGCTCCTTTGGAAGGAAAATGCTCAGAAGGGCTGGAGCTAGCTGCAACCCATGAGCCAGGCACCTCTCGGCCCTGTCTCTCAGCAGCTGCCTCCAGTGAGGGGTGTGTTGCTGCTGAGGTGCTGCAGGGGCCTCCACTGGACCTGCCTCCTGGGCCAGCACTGGGGGCTGCCATGGAGGCCGCACTGGCAGCTCCTGTCATGGCTGCCTGGGTGAATGAAGAGCTGGGGCTCAACTGGTGGGCAGCATCTGAGGGGGATGAACGAGATGATGAACTGAATGATGAGCCAGATGATGTGCTGCACCTACAGTCTGGGCAGAAGTGGAAGAAGCTGCCTTGCCCACTGCTGTGTGTGCCTTTGGCCAGGAGGTGCAAGCCCAATGGGCACTTCAACAATGGAGAATGGATCCTCCTTGCTGTAGGAGGAGATGTGGTGCGCACACTCCTCACCTTTAGGCTGCCAGATGGTCAGCTGAGGCTCACCAGTGGCTGGCAGCCATGGCATTAGAGCACATGGCCCACCTGCAAAATGGCATGTGGGTCCTTGTGCCCCTGCCTGAGGGCAAATGGATGATCAGCATGAAGTGGGTCTTCAAGCTGAAATGAAATGTGGACAGCAGCACTGACAAGTTTAAGGCACTCCCTTTATGGGCTTAAGCAGGCTCCACTCAAGTGGCACAAGGTAATTAACGCCTTCCTCATGGAGGAGGGCTATCAGCTGTCACTGGCTGGCCCCTGTCTCTATGTCAAGTGGGCCAATGTGGGTGACTACCTCACCATCTTCTGCCTCTATGTCAATGACTGCATCATTGTTGTGCCAGACAGGCTGATATGAGCTGGCCAAGAGTGTGCTGGCCAAGCGCTTCAAGATGCAGGACCTGGGCTGTGCCAAGTCTGTGCTAGGGATGGAGCTGTGCTAT
Organism: Acanthamoeba sp. SK_2022b; assembly: GCA_027943245.1. Lineage (NCBI taxonomy): Eukaryota > Discosea > Longamoebia > Acanthamoebidae > Acanthamoeba > Acanthamoeba sp. SK_2022b. The sequence goes on from JANDJZ010000213.1 coordinate 60,817, forward strand.
GACTGAGCTGGTGGCCTGCTGCATGGCAAGCTGGCAAGATTGAGGAGGTCCTCCAGTGACTTTGGCCTGGCAATGTGTGCCTGCTCAGTGCTCCCATGGAGCACAAGCTCAAGCTGCTGCAACTTGAGGAGACCTCTACTGAGGACACCAGCATCCCCTACCAGTTGGCCTTGGGCTGACTCAACTACATTGCTCTGGCCATGAGGCCAGACGTTGCCTTTGCTGTCAAGAAGGCACAGGCCAGCGCAGAGAAGCTCAACACAGGCACAAAGAAGTGACTTCAAGAGCAGGTCAGTGATCATCTGTGTAGTGGGACAGTAGTGGGACATCAGTTTGCGTTCCTCAACTGTCTCATGGAGGTGAAATTCGTGGATGTCGATGTGCTTGCTATGCACATTGGCCACTGGCTTTATAGAAGAGAGAAGCAGGGCTGCCTGATTGTCATTGTAGACCTGAAGTGGTCTGTTGTTGGGGAGGCCAAGGGCATGTAGGTGCTGTCACAGGTACAACACATACTTGGCTATTTCAGACAGCACCAGCAGCTCAGGTTCAGTGGTAGACAGAGTGATGCACTCCTGTGAACACAACGCCCAGAAAATAGGGGTGCCAAGCACCATGAAGACAAATTCCTGTGGTGGACCATCATGTGGCCAAGTCACCACAGAAGGTGTTTGACTGTGTTCCAGTGCAGTAAGCCATAACTGTTCTGGAGACAGCTGAGGACATTCAGGGGTGACAGCAAGAGCAGTGGTGGGTGATGAGCACAAATGCTTGGTTGTGCACCATGCCTGTGGAGGCAAGGGGTGTGTTGTAGCATGTGCCCTCCAGGCATGTGTGACCTCATGTGTGTTGTCTATATGACCTCTATACTCCATGGAGTACACCACACCAATAAAACAGGAACTGCACTGTGAATGCAGTACTCCTCTTTCTTTCTATCCTGCACACCACTCCCCTACTGTATGTTTTGTCATAATCCACACCATAGACCTTAAAGGTGAGGGGCGTGCGTGCTGTGTCTCCTCCTAAGCAAGGAGATCCATTCCCCATTGTTGAAGTGCCATTGGGCTGGTACCTCCTGGCCAAAGATGTGTGCAGCAGCTTCTGCCACTTCTGCCCAGACTGCAGCTGCAGTGTGTTGTCTGGCTCATTGTTCAGTTCATCATCTGGCTTGTCCCCCTCAGATGCCACCCACTGGTCAAGACCCAGCTCTTCATCCAGACAGAGACAACTCAATGGCCAACACCCTGTGTTTTAAATTGTGATCAAACAATTGTACAAAAATAAGAATTATTATTGTTTTCATGTGAGTATAGCTTGGTCTTCCTGAACCACTTCTTTGCCACTTCACTCAGGCCATCATCGATTTGGGCTCGTCTCCTAATTATTGTGCCTTTTATTATTGTACCAATGTTTTTCTTGCGTTGCTAAAACCATTAGGCGAACCAGAGGAAAACGGTTGATCGGTATTAAAAGGGAGGAAAGAGGCAGAAAGGCAAGGTGAGCATGGGACAAAGCGGGTCGAAGAAGGGCCAAGAGGCTTACCGCCACGCCCACCGTAAGATGCCCTACCGCACTGAGCGTCTTGAAATCTCTCCTGTACCCCCCTTGCCCACGCGCAAATATAAAAATAAAATAGAACACTTTTTATCCTTCAATATTCGATATTTCTCATAATTTGTAAAATTAGGTCAAGAATTCACATATATATATATAAAAAAAAACAGGAGGAGAAGAGCGTGCTAGAGGCATGGCTTGCAGCGGTGAAGGCCGCCAAGGAGGCCACCGACGAGAGCTTCGGCGCGGCTGATGGTCCCGTGCGCGTCATCTTCGACACCGACATCGGCACCGACGGTTCGCCTACGCACCAATCGGATTGGTTGTTTGTTTGTTGAGGGAGGGTTGACCATATTTGACGATGTTGGAACAGTGGACGACGCGCTGGCCCTGCTGATGCTGCTCCACCTCCCCAATGAGGACGTGCAGCTGCTGGGCATAACCACCACCTACGGCTACACTCGGGTCAGGGCGCGCGTGGCGCAGGAGATCGTCACGGCCTACGAACGCGGCCAGGCCACGGACGGATCGATAAAGAAGAACGAAGACGAAGACGCCGAAAAGAACGAAGACGAAGCTGAGGAGGCCGAGCCAAAGAAGGCACAGGACACGAGTTGCCTGTCCATTCCAGTGATCGCGGGTAGTGGTGTGGAGCTCGGGTATCACCCCCCCCCCCGCCCTACTTTCTCGTTGCCACGTGTCATTTTTCTGGTGGTGCTTTGACTACTCAAGACTTTGTTTGGACCGACTAACAACGAACCGGTTGTTCGGTGGTGATGGGGGGGGGGGCGGACAGAACTCATCGCGACGTGTGGCACACCGGCACCGAAGGAATGGGCCTGTTCCCCCTGGCTGAGATCGACGAGATGATGGCCGCCCACAACAAAGAACGTGGTACGCTCCTTTTATGAGACTCCTCTCCTTTTATGTTTGTCCGGCCAACGTCATTGGGTGGCTGACTTAACATGACTGGTTGCTTGGGGGGGGGGTTAACACTGTACAGCCAACCAGAAGAAGATCAAGAAGGAGAATGATGCTGCCAAGTTCATTGTCTCCATGGTCCGCCAGCACCAACCCAACTCGGTGCGCCCCCCCCTTCCTATTTCAGCGCACACGTGTTTTGTTGCGTTTGTGATTGGTCTTCTTTTAAAAACAAACAACCAACCAGCAAACAAACAAACAAACATGCGTGCGTGCAGGTGGTAGTGATTGGACTGGGGGCTCTCACCAATGTGGCCGAGGCCCTGGCCCTGGACCCCGGCATCGCCACCAGCATGGTACCACACCTCACACCACGCCCCCCCCCTCCCGCCGTCTCCACCACATTCAAGACTCCACCACTACATCACGAGTCGTCATCAACCCCCCCTTCATTCCACGACCAACAACACAACATCTCATCCACATGCATCATCGACCCCCCCCCAACAATCAACGACACAGAGGCTGGTGTACATGGGGATGGGCCACCGCATGAAGGAAGCCCAAACCGCGGACTTCCCCTTCAAGTCGCCCACCGATCCATTCGAGCCTGGCCACGGCACACTCCCCCCCCCCCAATCTCTTAACAGGCACGCGCGCGTCTTTCTTACAAGTGAATGTATGTGTGTGTAGTGTACCACCACTACCCGAATCACAACATCTCGTCGGACACGCTGGCGGCCGTGCGCGTGTTCGCCACAGAGGGTCTCCGAATCGACGTCATCAACGACGCCGTCACCAACAAGCTATGGTGGACCGGCGACCCCTGCCTCGCCCTCATGCACGTACGCGCGCGCCCGCTGTGGTCTCGACGTCATGCCACGTCAGCGACCAAATAAGCAGCTGAGACGGGGGAGCGATCGGGGGGTGCAGGCGACGGCGCCGCCAGAGAGCGAGGTGGTGGGGCGGCTGCTCAAGACGTGGCTCTACTACCGGAGCGCCATTTTCTTCCGCGAGGTGAGGGGCACCTGTCCACACGACGCCCTCACCGTTGCCGAAGCCATCTACCCCGGTTCGTTCACCCACACTCACGATGTAGCATGTCTCAAAAATAATTGTTTTTATTTATTATCTATTATTTAATGTGTCGCGTGTAGACCGATTTGTCAAGTACGCTCGAGGACGGCTCATGATGCACGAATGGTACAGACCTACATGTGTTACAAGATGACGATGGTGGTGGTATACCGAACGTTTGCTAATCGTGTGGCAGGGCGGGGTTCTCCACGTTCGTGCTCGACGAAGCGGGGCCGCACCGGATCGGCGTGAGCGTGGCGGCGGAGGAGTTCCTCGAGTTTCTCTCAGCGGCCATCACGCAGGACCTGGTGAGCCGTCCGCTCGACGAGGTCAACCAAGAAGACGAGATGCGCTTCCTCGAAGAGGTCAAGATGCGCAACTTTGTCTTCCCCGAATGACCTCTACACCAAGGTGGAAAAAAGTTTATTTTATTTTATTTTATTTTATTTTATTTTATTTTATTTTATTTTATTTTATTGTTTCTTCTTGAACATAGAGGAAGGCGAGGTAGAGGCCTCACAAACCAAGGAGACGGAAGAAGCCGGGGAGGCCGCCAGCGAAGGTGAAGGAGCCGTAGAGGGCGAGCACCAGCAGGCCGAGGAGCGTCAGGTCCACAAGCAGCACGCCCACCAGGCGACCTCGCGAGCCTGGCCCCCCAAAGATGGAAAACGTAGCGTCAGATACAGCAGCGCGTACTACGCGACGTGGAGGTGGAGGTCACCAGAGGTACGGTAGCCGACGCCGTAGAAGAAACGGCCCACGATGTAGGCGAAGCCAAGAAGGGCCGCGTAGCGAGCGAAGAAGAGACCAGCCACCACCTTTCCGTGTGGATGTTGTCAGCTTCCAAAGCACGAATGAACTTGACTTGCAGAAAGGAGGCCAAGAAGTGGTACCTCAACGACAACGACGAGAGCGATGCCCTCGAGGTAGTTGTAGTGAGCCCTCTGTGCGTTGTTGAATCGCACCCAGTCGTCGTGAGACAGCTTCGATGCGTAGAGACCGCTGCCCATATCCGGGTAGCTGCACCCCCCAAGTAAACAGCTTCAGACAACATACTGCCACTACACGATGCGAGTGAGCGGCGTACCCGCCCTCGGGCAGCTTCTTGGGGTCGAGGTTGGGGAAGTGCTGCTTGAAGAAGGCGCGCGTAAACAGCTGCTTGCGCATGCGACCTACCGGGATGCCTTCGGTCCACAACTGGAACACCATCACCACCACCGCCACCAGAACCTGTCCACAGAACGTTGTCGTAGCACACACGCGAGTGAGCCTTTCCTTTCTCTGGATTCAGCACCACCTCCCCCAAAGGGACTCGCCCTCTCCTTCTCTCGTACCCAGCCAAAGTCGGCTCCAAGCACCAAGCCCTGCTGTTCGACAACCGCTGACATCTTCTTCTTCCTTTGGCTGCAATCTATTATGCAGCTGTGCGCTGGCGTGTCCCCTTTTTCTGGCCCTTCTTGTCTCCGTTTGGGCAAAAGGCCGGCAACGCTCAATTCTCGCCCAATCGGACATTTCCACGAATGCAGGACGTCGACAGCTCCATTTCCTCGGTCGTTTTCTGGGCCATGAAGGAACACGCGGGAGGTTGGGGAAAGCGTTTTGTTGAGGTGTCAGCCACCTTGCGTGGTGTCGAAGGGGTTGACAAAGGGCATCCTGTCGTTGTAGCACTTGTTGAACACCCGCGACACCAGCTCCTCCGCGTTCTCGTCGTTCAACTGGCCACGCATCCAGAGAGAGGAGAGTGAGATAACGTTTAGCCGCAGGTCGTGTTGTGTGTCGCGCGCACCTGTGTGGCTCGCACAGCGACGCCGCGGACACAGGACTTCTTGAAGTATTCCCAGAAGTAGCCGGGTTTGTTGCGGCACTCGGCAAAGGCGGCCGCTCGCACCTCGCTGCATGCCATCTCCTCCCCCGACTTCATATCTACACCCCGCACTATGTACTGCACACCGCACAGGTCAACATGGCAGCACACGCGCGCGCGCGCGATGCAAATACAAAGCGGCGTACATCGTAAGCATGAATGAGTTCGTGCGTGAGCACCTCTTCCACCTCCTGCGCAGAAGACAGCTTGTCGCAGCACAGTCGAATCTTGGCTGGCTGGATAGTGTGCGTGTGTGCGTGTGCGCGTGTGCGTGTGTGGCGAGATCAGTACGAGCACACCAGCGCCACAGGCAAGGCGTGAGGTGAGTGAGCGGGTGCACCTGGCCCATTTCAAAATAGGATCGGTAGCCCACCGCATTGCAGCGCATGCACGAGATGCTCATCCGCGGCCTTGCCGCACCACGACAAGTCAGATAAATAAATAAAAGATAAATAAATAAAATGGCGGCAGGGCAATAACAATAGATGCATCAATAAATAAAAGGATTCAGAAAAAATAAATAAATGGGTGAAGTACATCTTGACGTGGAGTGGATAGAGAAGTGGCGCGAGCTGCGGACTGCGTAGGAGGGAGCGCAGGAGCTCTTGGCAGGGTCGAAAGGCCATGCCTTCCTCCTGTGTGAGTGGGCACCTGTTTACCTCTGGCTCCACTATTTCTGGTGGTGGTGCCTCTCCTTCATTGCGGTATTGCTGGTACATGGTGCGTGCCCCACGCCTGGTCTCCCTTCGTGTGCCGATCTGTCTCTCTCCGTAGATGCAAGCTTCGTTCTAAGAAACCAAGGCCTTTTTTTCTTTTCTTTTTTTTAACGAATCGTCTTTCGATGGACGCCCTCATTCTTGAGTGAGGCTACCTTGTGAACATTGAACAAGGATTGGTGTATTGTCAATAGTAATTAAGAGTGGATACAGAGTTCGGCCTGTACAGGATCGTTCGCCTACTCGCGGGTGACCTCGAAGAGCGACCTCTTCTGGTTGGAGCACTGACCGCTCTGGGCGCAGCCGGTGCAGCTACCGCCAGAGCACACGCACTGACCAGTACCGCAGCAGTGCTGCTGGTCGGGGCAGCAGCAGGCGTTGGCAGCCGGGCAGCAACCGGCCTGACCGCCAGAGAGGACGCAGCAGGTCTCACCG